>QVRM01003987.1:232500-328237 GCA_003439945.1 Dermanyssus gallinae
TCTTATCCACACAATGCTTCAACGTGTGGCTACCTACAAACGAGGAGCTATTACATGCCTCAACGTGTGTACCGCAAACGGCACAGCAGTATGCCGAGGCTCACTTAAAGTAGACAAAGAGACGAACAGTCCACAGCGTTCGTTTATCAGCTTCTCCATGAATACATGTTTGTTCATACGAGTACATGTTCCACTACGGCAGCAGCAGCAGCAACAACAGCAGCAGCAATGGCAACACCATTATATGACAGCGCTTGTACATAATGAAAATGACAGACACCGTCTATTAAGCCCAGAAAAGGCGGGCTGTTGTACGATTGTTAGTTCGCCGGCGCATGCTTGTAGGGTGGGGCTAGCTTACTGGGTGATCTCCGTAGGCAAACAGCTATGCCGTTGCTGTCATTACCTTTGCTGCTGCTGCTGTTGTTGTTGCCGTTGTTGTTGTTGTTGTTGCCGTTGCCGTTGCCGTTGTTGTTGTTGTTGCCGTTGTTGTTGTTGCCGTTGTTGCTGTTGTTGTTGTTGTTGTTGCCGTTGTTGTTGTGGTCGTTGTTGCTATCGGTCGTTGTTATGGTTGTTGTCATTTTCATATTCGCACAGATACTATTCAGGTAAAATACGTGTGCATACGATATAAGCAGGCAGGCAGACAGAGGCGACACAAGCAAATCGACGGCAATGTATCATTATTGCTCTTGCCAACGGGTGGGTGCCCGTTTCTCTAATGGGTTTGTATTAATGAGTCTTTCCTAGTCTTAGCTGAACGCTATATGAAGGCTAGTCAAGAGCTATGAACAGCGGCGGAGGATGGCGGGATCGCAATTAAATCGCGATTTAAACTGGTCCACAAACGAAATGACAAGACAGCAATAGAGAAACGTCGAGGCGACGATCAAACATCGCGATAAGGGCGTCCCAGCCACAGACTAACTGCCAACGACGAACGGGCAGTGCGAACAGAACGACGAGAAACGAGCGATCTTTAGCGAGAATTAGATCATATAGTAGGTCTACGTGGTTGACTCGTCGGGTTACTATGGGGTATGCGGATATAGCGAGGAGGGCGACAATCGGCGCCTGTATGCCTGTAGGCTGGGACACTTTCTGGCCTTAGTTTGGAGGCAGCAAAGAACGGTACAAATAGTATAATAGCACACCTACGTGGCTATAGTCGATATGGTGCTCATTTGTTCTACTAACAACAACTTTGCTACTGTCTCTATAGCAGTCGCGCGACCATTATTTGTCATAGGCAAACCGCATTAAAGATCCATCCGAATGCGATACTGGTCAGCTATTTTAGTAGTCACTACGTTGTCTCAGCAACGACTATATATATATATATATATATATATATATATATATATATATATATATACATGAATATATACATGTATTTATAATTTCGCCTTGCTATCTGTTGCTTAGTCAGTCTCTATAAACTTAAAATACTCACAGGCATACGAACATATACGCTCAAATGTCCGCCACATCATTTTCGGCAGATCTTCTTCTTCTTCTTCCTTGCCTTTGATCGGGGAGGACAGGTTAACCCGCACAAAATCCTCAGCAGCTGTCCCCAGGACTCCAGAGCAAGTCCTTGTAGCCGGCTGGCTGCTGCTAGAATTAAAAACTTTTTTTTAAGAAGGTTGTTTTTAATTCTAGACTTTCCTCCGTCCCCAACGGGCTTGGCACTTAACCTGAGGTATATCTGCAACGCACCGAGGGCCGGACATGCCGCTGACTCTCAGCGGTATAGTTTATAATCTATTCTCAATGAGCATCGCTCAAAGAAAATTCGACCAACAACAGGGAATTGTTGTTGTTAATGTTGTTGTTGTTAATGTTGTTGTTGTTGTTATTGTTGTTGTTGTTGTTGTTGTTGTGGTCATCAACCTCATTGTCGAGTGCCTCCTCCCGGTGCTAGATACACAACGATGAAGACGACGAGAAAGAGAGCGTCCACATTTTGACGTTAAATAGATGCCGACCCTTAGTTTTTTACGTTCCTGAACTGCCAACATAACGAACGCTGTCTCGCGCCACCAACAGCGCGGCCGAAATGAGAGAGAAGCCACTTTAGACAATGGACGGATCAATAATGACGGTGGTTTTAAAATCACTATGGACATTATTAGCATGCGCTGAAATGCGTCAACATTCAACAAGCTCATATGCTTTGCACATTTTACACCACATCAACAAGTAGACAGTTTGACAATAGATTTAAATTTTACATTGGTGCTACAAGAATTGATCTAATTTGGGTTCATCTATGCCTATTTTTACTTCTATAATGCCGATGATAATAATTATTATTTTTGCCATTTAAAATTGTGTTGTGGTTTGAACGTGTAAAGTGCTCGAAATAGAATTTCATCATCTTTTAGCGCCAAACGATATAGGCATCGTTTCCCCTACAGACGGCAAATAATAGTACTTATCTTAAATATTTTTCTACACATGTTACAGCTTTCGTTCTTCTTGTCAGATATTTTGCTGTGTCACAGCTCACAGGTTTGAGTGTCTCCAAAGATATTGCTACGAAATTCTACACACTCTCTAGACTAGAATATTTGCGTTTATTTTCGCTTATTCGGCGTGATCTGCGACCCATCCAGAGGCAAAAATGGTGCCGTAGCGTATATATGTATAAGTGTGCAGCGGTGCAAGACAAGAGTCTTAACCCTGTGACAATCTCTGTCCATCAAATCTCTCATCGTTTTCAAGCTCAAGCCCTCTTGGTCCTAAGACAACAGGCAGCTTATATATGTCTATATATATTTATATAAAAATAAAATATATGTTTATATCTAAATTCAACTTTCTAAACGTTCGTCGATCGATGTCAGTTATGTCCACATGCCTGGAAGGTCGGCCAGAGTCTTTTAAGCAGCTTAACGGGCAATAAAGAGCTTAAAGACAATCCGCCTCAATCTGAGCTCCACACATTTCGCAGAGAAAAGCTTTGCAGATGAGCCGACTGTACTTAGAGTGGCAGTGATGTAGAAAAAGCGATGTGATCCAGTATGGTGCCTAACTGTTAGGATAACAGGTCTTTAAGCCTGCCCCCACTAAAGGTATATTGCGCAGCTGAGAGCACCGTGTGACATCTCGGGGAGCGAAAGCTATCCGATCTCTAGCTTGTCGTTTTTGTGGTATATATATTTGTATCGTTCCAGCTCATATTGTCTGAGGTGTTCTTCTAATGTGACGGGGTCTATATATCTTCCTCTTCTGCTTTATCTGCCTTGTTTCTCATGCCTTAAATCTCAGGCAATATAATACCTTCGAGCAGAGATATTGCGGGGGTGTCAAACTGGTTCAGTAACGCCGCGTGACAAACTGGAGCCAAATAACGACAGCGCTTCTAATTCCGGTCCACCTGCAAGAGAAGAAAGGGACGCCTCTTCTCATAAATGTTTTCCTTATCGGACGTTTTTGACGTCTCTGAGTTTATGCTGACTGGTCCTATCGTAGAGCTTGAGTTCACCAGGACAGTACATAGTTGGCAATGCTCGTAAGACAGAGTTAAGTCATGGGAAGCCGAGACTGTAGACCTTCAGTGTAGGTACCCCCTATAAAGGCCGCCTATAGACGCCTGGCTATCCAACGGGTATGGGCCATTTCTAAAGCTTCTCTTTTAGTTAAGAGTCTTTCGGGAAGCCAGTGTATCCAGCAGGCCAGAGAGCAAGCCCTCCTAAGTCGTGAGTAAAACCCACGTTCTAGCCGCAGTCCTCGAATAAACCATGGTACCGCAATAGTAGTGATCCGCTGTCGCGAGAATACCTACATATGCCCTGTCGTCCGGCCCCGCTTGCGCAGGGTGATGACACCCAGGCGAGTTACTATAGGAGATGCCAGGAAGACACAGTGTATGTGAAGGGCACGGTGAAGAAGGCGTATCGCACGTGTCAGGTTTGTCAGCTCCCTGGTGCTGCTGATCGCGTGTTGCTGATCGGTGAAACTTAGAAGTCCAATGGAACCTTGCTTTAGCCGCGCGACGGGAACGAACGCTGTCTAACAGTGGCGGGAACGTAGCCCACGTCTAACAGTGGCGCGTTCGCCAGTGCACATAACGTGAAGGTGTGCAGAACGCTTGCGCTTGAATGAAGCTCGTGCCGGGAGGCACGCTCGCATTCGATGCCACGCAATTGCTGCATGTCGTCTCGCTCTTGCGTCGATCGCCTTGATAAGAACGTAGTTGATCAGAGATCCGCCGGAGCGCAAGATCGCGGTGCCTCTTCTGCCACTTACCCAATCTGTTTGTCCGCCCTACTGTTGCCCTTATTACGGTGATCCGATCGGCCTAAGTCCCCGGAAACTTACTTTCTCTATTTCGCAATATATATATATATATATATATATATATATATAGATTTATATCCTCAAATGTCCTGCTTATCTCTCGCTGTTCATCTCCGTCCTTGGGTTGCCGATACAGGGCTTGACATTCGGGCCGTGATGAGCTGCACGTTGTTGTTGTTGTCGTTGTCGTCGTCGATATCGAATATCTGCTCTCGGTCGCTAATTAATCGACCGATCCAGCTCACAACAGTCTTATTTGACAACATACTTGCTACGTACATACATATGTGCGTTTGCTTACCAACCTAGAAACCCACGCTGTCCTCTTCAGTACCGCGGCTTCAGCGCAATATTCTCCGATTTGTGCCGTTGTACTCATTAGCATGCCAATGCTATATATATATATATATATATATATATATATATATATATATACATATACATATACATATACATATATATATACATACTTACAGGATTTTCAAGGCCACCACGGGCAGACTTGAGACTGTCGTAGATATCGTTCAAATGTGAATCTTTTCAGCGGAATGGAAGGCCGAAACGTCTTGTTAGTAGTAGCAATGAAATTACTATTTTAATACTATTGTGGCTCACGGGACATTACTTTAGGACGGACATTTTGTTGCGTAATGGCAAAATTTTGATGTACTGAACATGTGAAATATGGAATTAACACATCACAAGATCTTGGTTTTTGTAAATTTATCTCGGTACGACTGTTCTTCTTTTGTTAACCACGTTGGATGTATTTCAGACGAGGCAGAATTTCCGGTCATGCTCGTACGCTTCTGCCCCTTATTTCATTCAAAACAACTCTTATTTGTTGACGAATTGTACGATCTTCGTCGGAACAAAATAGATTTGAACACCCTATATATATATATATATATATATATATATATTTATATGGGTTCGAATGTTTGATATGAGCTGGAGAAGCAAAGAGTACTCAAATGTAATCTCGTGCCGAAACCCAATGTCCAGATTACTAAAATTCACCGTAGGGCCTGGGAAAATCCGCTCGAGCGCAAATGATACGTTACGCCTCTCCATCTATTTACTACCAGCACCACCTTTCTTTTACATCTAGGACCACCACCACGATTGACCCTCATCATCCTGATTAGTATCCTTAATTAGAAAAAAAATCAATTTTGATTGAGTTTTGTTAATTAGCTGCTTTCTTCCGTGCCTAATGTACGCGAGCTGCCGGTCATACAAATGTAAAAAGAGCCCCGGGCACAACCGACGCACGGATGAGCAGAGGTACGGGACAGCGGATTACATGAAACGTAAAAACAACAGCAATATTAGATGGCGAACATTCCAATCTGACGAACCGTCGGGGAATGGCTTACTTATGCCAGTTTTACGGTGTACGTTTAGTGATTTCGCTCAGAAAATGTTCGGTACCCCGACAAGTATAGGACCCAGTCAGTGCTTCCATAGCAATAGGCATGAAAAACAACAGACTGACTATTGCAAGCTCGATCCGCGGCCTTGCTGGTAGTTGTCTTTTAGGCGTTGTTGTACATACCTCCTATTTGTGCCGTTGCATGCCATTGCTATATATATATATGAGGTATATGGGCCTACGGGTATGGGCCATTCCTGCTGCTACACTTCTCGGCTGAAGAAAGAAAGCCCATATAAGTCCAGTCACGAGTATGCAGAAAGGCCGATTCTTCGATTCGAATTGTCTGCACTTAGACGCTACCGTGCCGTACAGCCATTTGAGTCTATTATGATCGTCGCTAAAAATAGCGGTTGTCAGAGCGGTAAAAGTTGAAAGTAGAAAAGGCGGATTAGTATACTTAATCAATATTCGGATGAATAGTATGCGCTGTTACGAGTTTCGAAGTGATGCTTGTGCTTAGTCAGGTCGATCGGCCACTCCGTTGCTTGGTGTGTTCGGGATAGTTCAATTTGCGGACAGCAGACGGATATGAATCGATCCATTGGCAGAACACGCCGCCATCCGTGTCAGCGCAGGTGCCTCCCCTGGCGTTACTCTATCGAAGCTAAGTTCCACAAAGTGGCTAGCTCGACGTAGACAGAGAAATTGCGGCTCCTGGCTACATTCCGCCCAGATGTTTAGTCATGTTTGCTGCTGCTTCTGTTGTATTGCAAATAAACAAAATATGGTGTGCCCGTTCATTTGTACAAAATGTTTGATAAAAGAGGCGCGGAATGCAAAACTCCGTACGATGTAAGAACGTTGTTATGAAGTGTCACGGTAATTGAATAACAGAATACCTAAGTGCTCTAATGACCTGACAAAACGCATTGGAAGGTGCGCTGATAAGCCATTTTTGCGTTAGCAAAATAATTACCTGTTTAGCTTCAACTAAAAATCTACTAAATGTAATAAATATTTACTCTTGTTTGCCAACAGCCAGCACTGAGTAAATATAGTCAATACCTCTGCAATTCTAAGTCATGACTTTAATGAGATTTTCATGGATTTCAGGGCAAGGGCAGAGTTTGAGTACATCACTTGACAATGACTGATAAATCTAAGCAAACAAAACTTATAGAGTAACGTAGTATCATACAGATAAGTGACCTTGGCCATTGATCCGATAGGGCTCTCGCCACTTCTCTTGATGGCTCATAGTGTTGCTAAATGGAGATCTGGGCCATTAGAGAGTGAAGTTTAAGGGAGGATGTGCATTTAATGGGTATGGGTCTCAGCAGCGTAACATCCATCCGTTGTCGAATAGATGTGTGGGACTCGACGCTGGGGTCAGCTCCCACACACCTTGAGATGGAAAATGAGATTCCTCCTTTCTTAGTAGCAGTGCTCAACTGCATTTAGCCCTCCTCCATAACCAAATATGGCTTCAACATTTGCGATATCTGCATTTTATATAAACTAGCCTGTTTTTGGTCAATCCTTCTGAGATTAGTCAGCCACAACAGTTAGGAGTTTATTTGACACCAATAACGTCAAAAGGAAATGATCTACGACATCATATATATATATATATATATATATATATATATATAATTCACTGATACAGCTTTGCAAGCATTCTAGGATATAAGTATTTATTTTATAATTACTGCTATTTAGACTAAATAGATTGCATTCGACGTATAGTTCAAGGTTTACGAAGGATTTGCCGGTTACTTAGTAGAATATTATTTTTCGCAAATGTGCATGCTTTTTGTGTAACTTTTTGTCGTTTTACCTTCTCCTCGATTATTCGATGTTCACGTTGTCTGGTGACGGATGTTTTACATCATTTTGTTCACATCTATACGAGGACACCTTTAGCTAACCGTGTAGTACTTGCTGCAACCACAGGGCTATATATATATATATGCAGTAAAAAGTAAAAAAAATTAACTTATAATAGGATGTAAAAAAATGTTCTCCCGTAAACGTGATGACAAACTACACCAGCCTTACGTCTCGACCTGGTTTCGACCACCTGGACAAGATGCCAATCACTGCTATGGCATTACTGCTCTGTATACCCAAGTGGGTCCCCTGTGGCTAATCTGAGACTTTTTTTCTAACAAAAACTCCTTTAGTCATTTTACCGGCACCCTCTAAGATGTCAAAGCCAAGAGGTCAAAAGTCCATAGAGCCTCCAATAAATTCATACTTCCGACATTTATTTCGTTTCGCCTGTAGAACAGTTTAACCAGCCTTGAGCATTAAAGGTGCTAAAGAGTCAGACACGGTACGTCCCACCCCATATATATGCTCCTGCGTCGCACCCAACCAAGCATATGTTGAGTACCATGTCTTATTGATGCAGGAAATGTGCTTTTTGTCGGTGTGCAAATATATATATATTTTTAGTAGATACAAATGTTGAAACTTGCATAATGCATCTAATATGCATACTAATGTGGCCACAACCCGTTTGCGTGCTCTGGTTCTGTTTACAGACGGGCGAATCTGATTCGGCAGAAGAGACTGCGCTCCAGGACAGCGACGACAGTGGCCCTCTCTCGTCGAAATGATCTGTTGATTATTGGGGCAGTTTGGCTAAAAACATCGTGTTAATATTGTCAGACTTTACGACGCAGCACGTCGTGCAGTCAGTTGTTGGGATCGGGATATTTTCCCGTGTTACTGCGCTTTAATGTGTGTAGGCGCTGTTGTTAGATTGAGGGCCGCATGAACCGTGAATGCATAGCCCCTACACATAGCCCAACCTCGCAGGTTGACTTCGCTAGCAGTGGCGGGTAGAACCCGGCAAAGTTAGTAGTTAGATTGACGTGTGCTGTTGCCGGCTAGCACTTCGCTGGCCGCTTTTGCGGTGCTCGACTGATGGTTTTCAATGAGGAGGTCGTAGTGATCGACTCCCCTCCATCGCCATGCCCCCACCAGCCGAAGTCGCAGTCAAAGTCGCAGTCGCAGCAGCAGCAGCAGCAGCATCAGCATCAGCTCCAGCTTCAGCAACAACCCTCAACGACGACCGACATTATCACAAGTTCAGCTTGCCAGCTAATCTCGGCAACTTCACCGCTGTCAGCGACGTCCACAGCTGCGTTACGGACAAACCCCCCCAGTCGCCCTCGTACTGTCGCCTCGTCTCAAACCCGGTGCGCCTTGAACTCGACGGGCTCCTCCACCTCATCGTCAGCATCGCCTTTGCATACGCCGACGTCTGGGACGCTGGACGCTTCCTCACAACAGCAAGAACAACAACAACGACAACGACAAAAACAACAACTACAGCGGCAACAACAGCAACAGCAACAACAACAACAACAACACGTAGTTAATAAGCGAACATTTGTTGACGTTGTCCGACGCCTCTGTGGCCAACTCGGGACCAGGATGAGTCAAAAGACGTCGTCACAACAACAGCAGCAGCAGCAGCAACAACAACAACCGCCGCCGCAACCGTCGCTAAATCGAATTAAGGATCTTAAGCAGGTGGCACCGCTCCAGGTGCCGAAAGAGGAGACGGATGCCACCGAGCCCATACAGCTGGGTGATGGGCTGCTACTCAGGAAGACGTCGAACAACGGAAAGGTAAACTTACTTGTTTATATATATATATATATATATTGCACACTCAGACGGTCGCCTTTTTTGCAAAATACCCTTAATTGTGTCCACTGTTGCATTGTTTAATGAGAGAATTGTGTTTAATTTATATTTAATTATTATATTATATCCATGCCACCAAGAGAAGACCAAAGAGTTCCATAATATATATATATATATATATATATATATATGTGATGTCTACAGAACAGATGTCCATGTGAACGCAAAAGACCGTAGAATATTGTTCGTCAATTAATCTCATTCATTGCTTTTGCTATATACGTTTTGTCAAATTGAACAGCGAAACACTTCACTTACAACAGCAATTTTGTATGATTCCAAAAAAGGCCTTACTGCTACGAAAAAAACTGTCCAAAGTATTTGGAGCGTATTCGGCAAGGACAGCATTCCAACGACTTCGTGCTACAATAGTTTACCAAATTCCGCTAACGTAAGCCTTCTGGATAATTCCCGTTGTGGAAGGATTATGCTTGCGCGAAACTGTGAAACGAAATCCCCGAGTGACTGCGCATGAATTAGCCATGGATCAGGGTGGTGAGGGGTACGACGCTAGCGCCCGTCTCACGCTGAGAAGTGGTGGCGCAGGGATCTCTGAAGCGTCTGAAAGTTCATTGCGTGGTATTTAGCGAAAGCCCGCGAGCAGAACCGGCATCGGCACTGCTCACATAGCTGGTGACGACCTAGTGTATATATAAATATATATATATATATATATATATATATATATATATATATATATATATATATATATATATATATATATATATATATATATATATATATATATATATATATATATATATATATATATATATAGGATCATTTTTATGACGGTTTGAAAGTGGCGTCGCGTTCCAGCTTTGGAAAACCCATTCGTGCTTGGTCTATATTGCTAAATGATTAAGTTAATATGTTTAGGGTCGAAGGTCCTTCAAGGGGCTGCCGCCACTTATTCGTATATCTGTTGGCAATGCAAGACCAATCGTAGTAAAACGTCATTTTAACAGTCCGATATGCGGGTTATTAGTAGACGTTTACTAACGACTTAAAAGTTTTATTTTCGTGCAAATGACGAGACTTGCTCCACGCTTAGTGTGAAAAGTTGAATCAAAGCAAGTAACTCCTAATAATAACTCCCAATGAGTATATATATATATTTAAAAATTTAGTCTTTATTAAGAATGCAAGTGGAGCGACAATTGTCTCCAGGGAACGTATGCACGGGAAATATTACTCCATCTCGCAAAGAGTGGGCTGGGACCACTTCAATAGTGTGCCCCGGACAGATGTCGCGTTCCCGCGTTGGATGTCGAGATCGAGCCGCTGCCTCAGATAAGCCGCAGATGTCTTATCTCCGGTTGCGAGGTTCAGCTGCTCACACATTCTGTAGCGTGCGAGTGACGTCGCCTGGGCCGCTATATATATATATATATATATATATATATATACGTATTCGATTTTCCCGAAAGTTTTTTCTTTTTTAATATATATATATATATATATATATATATATATACGTGTTCGATTTTCCCAAAAGTTTTTCCTTTCGTCATTTATATATATATATATATATATATATATATATACACGTATCTTAATGCTTGTACCACAGGCCTCCCCATGTCACCGGACCTAACGAGATGAGTAAGGGCATATACTGAGAATCGAGCAAACACGGTACCTAGCGTCAGCCCCAAACAAATTGTGAAGTTACTCCGGTGGTATCTTCATTAAAGTCGTCGAGCCCGGTGGCGTGGTGGCATGCGTCTGCGCCTCGCGACCGGAGGAGACACATAGGGCACGCGGGTTCGAGCCCCACAGTTGCCCTACATTTGTATTTTTGGGGGTCCGTCTATGAAGCAATGCGAAAAGCAGTCCCGCGGACGTTAAATCTTGGCTGAGAGTGAGCCCCGAAATGATTTTTATCTTCATTGAAGTCGGTTAGGTCGATCAGCTGGCCGACACGAGCTCGGCACTGCCCATCATTGCGTAGCCATTGTATGATTTGATGCACTCCCGGGTTGCCCATTATCTGAACAAGTGCGGAATTCGTGGAGGATTCTTCGATCTATTGGCCCTGGTAGCCTCCGGCTGCGGTTAAGACATACGCCAGTAACAATTGGCAGCGACGAAATCCCGCCACCCATAAAACGATTCGTCCACCGTAAGAATGATATGCATAATTGCACTTAGTTTGTCAGTCACAAGCAAGAAAGTTCTATTGGCGTCCGATGTGGCTACAGAGTGAGACAGATAGATTTGAACGGAATCGAGAAGCATATTTTAACGGATGAAAGTCAACAAAATACTGCATATGTTACAAGACTATAATCGTAATCGAATTATAATAACCGACGACAGACTATGTAGAAGTCAAATGATTAGTCTCGGGAAATGGTTTTATTATTGTAACGCGTTAGGCCACCTTTATCGACCTTACGAGCAGGTTCTAGTACGTATGGCTAAAAGCAAACCTCTACGTTCAACAATGTGTGAACGTTGTTAGCGTATTTCGCTCGCAACAGCAGTCGCCACTGGCGCTCTCAAAGCTATACCGAGCAAGATGGCTTAGTGGCAAAAGCTTTCCCTTGCATTCTGGAGGCGTGGGTTCGAGACCCAGACCGGCCACTCCTAAATTGGTTTTCACGGTTCCCAATTTAACAAGGTGAATGCCGGGGTGGATTAAAAATCGACCATGATCGGGAAAAAAACGGGGAGCACAGACGTCTCAATAAAAAGAGATGGTGCATTACCATCCAGCCCCCCATTAAGTTTAGAAAACACTTTTTACGATTTGTGAGCGCTCTGCGCCTGCTAGAAGGTCTCCCCACGATTCATCTGGTTAGCTGCTGTTCAGAACTGAGTGCTCGCCTTGAGTGCTCGCACATATGTAGGCAACAGCCAGATTATAATTCAAGCTTATTACCGGTAGCCTCGGCGAACTTACGAGAAGATAGCGGGAGCATTGTGCGTGCTAGGCGAGTAGAGGAGAATTGAATTCGCGCATCTGCATCTTCGTTTCTTCCAGCTATCTTCTTTGTGGCAAAATCATAGTCAGGTATGCTGCTTTGAATAAGCTTAGCTTTACGGTGCTATAGGCACGGCCTACTAACCTATTAGTTACTAGTTCGTTACTTAACGAAGTTTTGTGCAATTGATAGAACATAATATATAAGAACAAGAAAGGAGTCTACTCTACGGCCTTCTCACGGCTAGTCTGTAATGGCATATATGGATGGTGTCCCTAAACGGGAAAGGTCTTAGCAAGTTAGAAACGAAGATGTGTTATTCATCAAAATAGCTGTAGAGCGTTAGATGTAGAATTTAAATGATAATAGCGTACACGAGCAACAAGAGGCCACAGAACGCGTCTTCACGAAGCATAAGAAACATATCTTAAACCTCACCTGCGGATTTCCTAAGCAATTTCCTGAAGCGTTTACCATGTCGAAGTTTGTGCCAAAAATCACTGATTTCCCAGAAGCGCTAATTGTTTGTTATCATTTGAAAAAAATTGAGACCGAAGCGCATGAAATTATTGTCGAAGCTTACAACAAGAGCGCGGCGAAAATTTCGGCAGATCACAGAGTTTTAAAAAGTTCAACTGTGGCAATTTCGAACTAAACAACGAAGCACACGGAAAACCGTCAAAAAAGTTTAAGGAAACCAAATTGCAAACTTTGTTAGACGCAGATGACTCGAAATTACAAGAAGAACTCACTGCTCAACTAAACGTGTGCGAAGCAACTGTTTGCGGACGCTTGAAGTCCATGGAGATCGTTGAATCCCCTCAAAGTGGGTGTTACACGAGCTGAATGAAATAAGACAGCAACAGAACCGACAAATCATTGTATGAAAAACGACTAGAATACAAAATATAGCACAACAAGTTAATGTCGCTCCACGACAACGCGTCCTCACACAAAGCGGAGTCGGCGAAAACTTTATAAAGCATTTTCAGTGGAAAACTTTTTTCCACCTCGCTAATTCGCCAGGCTTGGCTCCATCCGATTACCACACTGTTGCTGCGCCAGATGGCTAAGCAGAAATGTTCTTTCTTCGAAAACGTCTGAAGCAATGTCTAGGCGATTGCGTGTGTGCTTTTCCATTGAAGATACTGACCTCTTCTGGCGAGCAATCTACAAGTTGCACAAAAGATGGACACAGTGTATAGCTAGCGAGGGCCGTTGTTACTTTGAATAAGGGATCTTCACTCGTTATAGCAAAAGAGAGATGCTTGTTTTTGCTCAAAAAGATTCGTTTCATATGCATTGTTTTAGTACCACCTATTCTCAATGAGCATCGGTCAAGCAAAAGTCGATCAGTAACAAGGCCTCTTTAATCCCTACGGTGTCTACGTAGGCGAGCCAACGGTCATTTATTCGCTAGCCGGATGGGCCGCTCGAAACTGGTTGCCGCTGCAAAGACGTCGTTTTCGTTGTCGGTACTGTGGTTTCGGTTGCTGTCGTCTCTCTAGATGCCGAGCAAGATGGCTTAGTGGCAAAAGCCTTTTCCTTGCCTTTGGGAGGCCTGAGTTCAACTTCCAGACCGGCTACTTCTAAATTGGTTTTCATGGTTCCCAATTTAAACAAGGTGAAAGCCGGAGTGGACTAAACATCGACCATGATCGAAAAAAAAAGGGAAGCACAGATGTCTCAATAAAAAGAGATGTTGCATTACCATCCAACCCCCCATTAAGTTTTAACTTTTTTTCAGATGTCTAGTTTGTTTTCTGGCTAACTGGTTGGTATATTGATTTGCTGGCTGCGGAGTTGCACGTCTGCTTGCCTAGGCAAGACTAATGACTCTTCCAGGCGCCGCACCCTCGGCATTAGCAGCGTTGCACCAGCACCCACAGCTGGCCGCGGCGTTCAATGAGAAACGCCGTAGCGAGACCGTAGTCGCTTCGCCCTTTGAAGGGCAAGAGCGGCGGGTGAGTGAGCGATCGAGCAAGGTGCCTACGACCAGCTGTAGAGCTTGCGATAAAAAGCCACGCACAGCTTGAATACATATGCCGAACAGTGGTTGTTAATCCGCAAAGTTCGAGCTGCCCCGTTCCTTCGGGTGTTTGACGGCGGCCGCCTCGATCATGCGTTGGCTGCGTCGTTGGCACGGACCGCCCATCCTTTTCAGTTTTTGCTGTGAGTAGCTGTGGGTACAGTGACATGATGGACAAGGCCAGACTCTGAGGCTGGCTGGCTGTTCGTCCCGCAGCTGTTTCGCCGCTTTACGGAAGGGCGGAGCGGGATAGATGCCGCCCCTCCTGCCACATTGTCTTTTGACACGATAGCAAGTTCGTGCTTTCTTTTTAGCTCCGTCCAACGTTTTGAACTTGAGTTCAATTGATGACGACGACGAGGATCAGAGGAATGGACGATGGACAACGTCGCTTCAGGTTCACACACGAGGCATTGCCGCGACGTGAAGTGAACCCAACGGAACCTCGACTCCACCCCCGGCGAGACGAGCCCGGAAGCCGGAACTACGTGCACGTCGCTTGCGCATACACAAACGTTCTTGTACGCTCGACCGGATCTGGTTGCTCGTTAGGCTGAGAGTAAGAGTTTGAGGCTTATAGCTTATAGAACGATGCAATACAGCTTTGCATACATGCAGAACTCAAACGATTGGCAATACTAGTTGCAGGCAACGCACGTTGTTGGCTGCAAGCGTGACACCACTGTCACGTGTGAATTAATTACGACGAAAACACCTTGAAGTAAAATGGCCGCGAGGCAGATTTGCTATTGGCGATGACTGTGATGGCCATGATATACCATGATGTACATGAGGAGAGACAAGCAACCTCTACAACTGCAGAGGTTGCTTGTCGTCAAAGGTAGGCCATCGTAGTGATAGGGTCTTCCTTCTTGGTCTGGTCGATTGGAAAGCGCTACTCGGCACCTTGAGGCCACCCACCCGGTTCGAAGTTCACAGGACGTACCGGCAGAAAGTACTTGGAAAGACGAGGGAAACGCTGGCCCCAACGAATGTTGTCTAGCACTTGCGCACTCTGATATGTTCCAAACTACAGTATAGGTGTATCTGCGAACGCCTTCATCCTCTATGTGCCCTCTGTTGCGCAGCACCGAATGGCATGATTTCCCGAGAGAGAGCTTTTATCTGGTACACTTTCTGTTGCGCCGGTGGCGTTGCTCGATTGCGTGCGAACTATGTCTGCAGCTTCTACAAATTCGCCGCCGCTGTTTCTGTTTTTCGTGTACAGACAGGTTGAGCCTATATAACAGCGTCCTCCCTGACTAAAACCTCTACTTTATTATAATATGTTTTCTATAACTTTATTACATGTTTATCTGTAAAACTTTGCTACGTTATTTATACGTTTAGTTAATATTAGTATTATTTTACCTCTAAGTACTATGGTCTCCATCAATAGTATATTTCCCTAAATATCTATTGCCCTACTTAAATTACTGTTGTAATTGCTAATTTAGGAAAAAAACGCTTTGAACAACACTAATAGGGGATAGTCGTGCGCCATCTGGTTAGTGGGACACACGTGTCTTTCGTTATTGTTTCTGTTTTTTTTCTCGGCCTGGGTTGATGATAGTTTATTTTAGCGTTTGCCCGTACGTAAACAGGAAAGCGTGAAAATATTTTCTACCAGCGCTGTGTCCCTAATTAAACGATTTTGGCTAGGCTGTGTATGCAAGGCCAAAGCCATTTTTGCCACGATTGCCTTGCCAAAACAAGACGAACACAATTGTTTAAACAAATGCTAGCTGACAATCTCTAGTACACGACAACGGCGAGACGGCATGTAATATTACCAGTACGAATTCTGTAAAATAATTTGTACAAAAAGCCATAAAGTAATATTTTCCAACTACGACAGAGGCCAACTTACTCGGCAAGCACAATCATCTATCTATTTAGGCAGAACTTACTTTGGTTGGATGGAATTTCCACCACCAGCTCTACGAGCGAACAATTATCATTGTCATAAATCATGATATCATCCAGCGGCGACTGTGTGGATGCTCGTTCTCGTTAATTCCTAGCTCTTTTTCATTAGCTCTCGGGACACCTCGGGCCGGATACAGATGCCGGATCCTCCTACTTCGTCATATCGTCGCCGTAGGCACGACGAGTAGGCGCGGAAACGGAGGAAAATGCTACGCTGCAGGTACAGATATAATATATACAGATATGATCTAAACGTAAAGGGCAGCCAGCAGTAGCATTACCTAATCGTACTGCGTGCACCACATGTCCTACGTTAGAGGTGTTTGCTGCGTATGTAAAGTCTGCATTTAGGTATGTTGGCCAATCTTCTGGCTGCTGGGCTGCGATATTTGTTAGCGTACCTGTCATCCAACCTCCGTTCAGCTAAGGATTAGCCAGCGTTAGCCAGCACCGACATATGGAATCACTCGAAGAGCCGAACGCCACAAGATCTCTACGGCTTCATCCTCTTGAAGGCTATATATCGATGTGATATTGTGTGGCGGAGCTAGCCAGAACACAATAACAGAGCAACCACCTACTATAATGCTGATATAGGACGGCGCCAGTAAGACGACAAAGTTGTTGACAAAGTATTGCGTGGGCAGTGATTCCCAATGTGTGAGAGCATAACTGGTGCTTAGTGGGTTGGAGTCCCTCACTACCGGCCCACATTTGCAGTTGATATTTTCTGCCGTGGCGTCCGTGTGTGCAAACCGCATTTCCCAGTTAGTTCCTTCAAAAAAAAGTTAGACGACAAGCTCTGCTAAGTCCAAAATACAAGCGTCAAGTAGAAGCCAATGCAGAGTTGCCTGCCTTTGTGCTCTGCACCGATGAAGATTTAAATGATGAAAATTCACACAAGACGGTGTGATTAATAGGTACAACACCCATTTTTGAGAAAGTTAGGACCTGCATATGACTCACTGTCTTGGGCGCCAGAGGCGTTTCTCCGTGAATGTGTCAACTAGCATTGGTGAAAAACTACTTAGTAGGCCCACGTATACTTCCTTATAAGTTGGATGAAGAAGCAAACCATTCATGCCTGAGTGAAACATTACAAGGATTGTTGGAAGCCGTTCCAGAACGTGTTCGCACAAGCAAGTAGTTTCAACATGACGAAGCGCCCTCGCACTTCAGCTTGCGGTAAGCGATACCCTCCACGTAAAGAAATCAACTTTGGTCGAATTACGCGAAGAGCTGGTAATCAGGATAACCGCCTGTTGAGGCCGTTCCAGCAAAGCGTAGCATAATATTCTAAGACGTCGAAACGAACTTTGTGCGAACCTGCCGAATGGTTCGCGGAGGCACCATCAAGCAGTTACCGTAAGATAATACCTAGCTGTGTGGGCTTCTAGATCTATGACGAGTAATTCATCTGATGGAGTAGGTCATTTATGCATTCACTCGACCTCGACGTGCCCGCCGGAAAACTTTGGTTACTTCGCAACCAAGATGATCGTCATGAAGTGCGCATTTGCCTGACTGTATTACTTTTGAGCGCAATAAAGGTCACAATGTTATAATTTTGATATATTGAACGTAAAAGCTAACAAAAGAACATTATTTTTTTTTTACATTCTCTTTTAAACGGCTATGTCGCATCTTTTAGTTAGCTTCGTATGTCCTCGCATCAGGAGCAGAATGTTCTCACAAGCATGACAGTGTGCTTAGTTTGTCTAGGGGAAGTTTGTCTGGTTGTGTGGCAATCGCATATTTTGTGCTCCTATGCCGGGCATATTCACTCTCACTCCTAAACAAGACTTCTCCGACACCATGTTCTGTCGGAGAATATATATGTTTTAATATTTGCTCTAACGAGCTTGGTCAGGTCCAGCAGACCACTGTACCTGCAGAACAATGCTCGGTCAGATCTAACAGAAACGACGAACAATGGCAAACTCCACTTCAACAGGATTCGATCTCACTGTGTTGGTTTTTTGTTTATGGCAAGGCCCCGCTTTTCTTTAAAGCGGTGCATTATCTGCTAGAGGCAGCGCCGCTCTATCTAGATCCTACTTACAGAGCGAAAGTAATATGTGATGAAATCTCAGATTTTTATTTGCTGTCCGTTCTGTTTTGCACGCCAACACAAATACATATTTTGTCACAGGAGCCTGCTGCATAGCCTAGGGATGACAAAATAGTATAGGGCAATCCTATGTACCGAAAAAGCAGAATTCTAGTAGATAATGAATTTATAAACATATATATATATATATATATATCGTATTTTTTCCTAAAACATTGGATGTATAGGTCTTTTGAGCATTATCTGAAAAATAATTTCCTTTTTATTAACCACCATATTGTATAGCAGTTTTCACAATTGCTCAAAGCTTATTACTTAGCACAAACAAAGCTTGTTATGCGTATATGAGGCGCTAGTAGAGAGAAATACTTATTTTTGAGACCGTACGTGGCCACTAATAAAGAGCACCTTATGGAGTAACTGATTAAAATATAGACGCGTTTATATTTTGGTGATTGACAAAGCTCTAGTTAGGAGAAGAACGAGCTTAAATGGGCAGATTAATGTGTTGTTACGGTTTCACGAAAATTGGAATCTGCTACAGAATAGTGCTGGAAAAAGAGGGTTTGGGCATTTTTCACCGGAACGCCAAGGCACTTAAAGCGCCCTACGGCACAACGCTCTGGTGTTTAATTGCTAAATTCTGACTGCCACCTTATGAGCTTATGTACCAGCAAACCCAGTCCTTTAAATATTTGAGACAGGGTCACCACTCTTTTACGCAGCTCACACTCTTAAAGTACCCTTTGTGATAGGGGAAAGACATCGGATTTCGTAGTCTTTACCTGCAAGAAAGGCTTAACTGGCATCCGTCAATTGTCACAGGTCTGCAGCCGAAATACTTAATAGTAAATCTGCTATCTGTTTAATAGCCATTTTTTCGAAGACATTTACTACCCTGTCCCGGCTTTTTCCCGGCTGTACTAGATCCCAAAGTTTGTTTGACGAATTCTGGGAGACACTGTAACCCCCCTAAGGCTCATTCTCTAGCCCACATGCTCGACATTCTGTACTTTGCCCCTCCTTATATTTAGGTCTAGGTATTCTTGTATACAACATTCCTGCCCTGGCATCTGCCAATGGCCCACTCGCTCTTGAATTGTTGTATACCCATTCTACCCCGCTTTCCCGGTTTTCCTTTCTTTATATAGTTGCCAAACTTGATCTGGAACACATCGCCAATTTTCATTTGTCTGTATATGATTTGTACCCGTTCCATTTCACCATTTTCTCTAATACCCTCGCTCTTGCCCATTGCTGACTAATGTACCCAATCTTCCTAGCTGCGAACCCTACTCTGCGATCCCACTTCGTTTTAATATATATATATATATATATATATATATATATATATATATATATATATATATATATATATATATATATATATATATGTATATATATATATATATATATATATATATATATATATATGATGACTTCTTTTTTTATAGTTAGCAGCTATGTGACACCGTTCTCAGCGCTGCTACCACACGGGCATTACAACTCTATGCGCTTTGCAGGTTAGAAATGTCTCGGTTGGAGAAGCCCGATAAAACCGCAGGAGCTCTCTGTCATGATTCCAATCTATTTTAAGTCGTCTGTTAAAACGGGACCCCACGGGATCCGATATCGGAACGCGGTAAAAACGGCTTAGGGTAATCATATTACGAATCGAGCCACCATCGATTCACTAGCAAAATGATCCCTGTAAAGTGGACATTCGCCTATGGACTTTCAGCCTAATGGAATTTTTTTCATTGTACAGCGTCATCACGTGCCGGTCAGTTTTATAAATTTGCCTATATTTACATGTCTATATTTTTAGTTTTTTCAACATTAACCAGGAGTGATGTGTAGATTATGTTAGCTGGGAACGATAATTCTTTCTGGCAAGCAATCAGGTTGCCTAACGATTCGCATACGCAAGTAATCATGCAAATGTATATATATATATATGGGCGGGCATCAAAAGCACGGGCGTTTTGCTAGATCAATACTTTGATGCATCGAACCGGCTGCCATATTGACTGCTAAGTGGCAAAATGTGATGCAGATGCCAGGTAACGCTGTAATAGATATCGATGTCCCAGACGAGAACAGTGCCATCAAAATATCCATCAACCTATCGACAATATCAGTCAGCCGGTTCAGCGTGACGCTCAACTGAGTGCGCGTAGCAAGGGATTGCCACACTAAGGGACATCTACCCACTTTTTGCGTTTGCGAGAGATACATCTTTCTCTCACTCTGCAGCTCTCTCTCTCTCTCTGGGCAAAGTGAAACGATGACAGATGATCCTGTACTGATAGCTCAAACTCCATAAATAACAGTATTGACGAAAGAAACGGCTGCATCAACGGTAGCAACAACAAAAAATATACAACAACAACAACAAACGCAACAACAAGAACAACAACGACAGCAATAGCTACATTACGGAAATCGGCGATAATGAAAACTACAATAGCAAACACGACGTCAACAACAGCATTACTAACAACAATGAGGGCGACGACGACGACGACGACGACGACGAAGGGTGAACAGGGAAAGCATAGGCGCTCCATGGTGTCGAAATATGGGTGAAATACACATGAAAATACAGGCGCCATTCGAGACAGAAGTTGACGAAGACAAGTCTAAGGCCTTCGGGCTGACCCTCAGCCAAGATTTTACGTCCACGGGACTGTTTTTCGCATTGTTTCATAGACGGACCCCTATAAATACAAATGTGCAACGGTGGGGCTCGAACCCGCGCACCTGCTATGTGTCTCCTCCGGTTGCGAGGCACAGACGAATCCAACACGCTACCGGGCTCGACCGACGAAGACAAACCTAAGCGATGCAACGCTGCCCGGCGCTCTCTTACCTTTACCATGAGCGTATATAGTATCTGACAGCGTTGTTGACATTGTGTGACGTCAAACAAAGCAAGCAAATTTACGATCGTAGTTAGCATTTGTACTAACAGTCAGTTTTAATATTGTTAGTGTACTACGTAAATAATCCATTAATGTAGTGACATTTTTTCGTCCTACAATTGATATGTAGATAGGTATACTTATATCAAGTTTCTCCTATACATATTCTATTCCAATTTGTGAGTGCTTATCTCCACGAGAAATTACTTGGGTCATATTTATCTACGACGAATTGGTAGCATACGATAAATTATGAGTAGCGAAGTTTGCGTTTACTTCTGTTCTAAACTGCCGGTATAAGGCGACCTCGTTTGCATCAAACGGCACCTTATCAGTCATTACGTCCTCAATAAGTGTGCATTAACAGGTGCAGTGCAAACGCGCAGAATATAAGTAACCCTAAAGCACGCTTTACAAAGTGGCTCTTAATGCCTCCCACGTTTCTAAAATCAGCCAGTATAAGATACGGCGTAGGGATACGGCCAGTATGAGGTACGGATAATGTATATCTGTTTTCAACAAATCCAGAGCGCAATTTTCAGTTAGGTGCCACGCAGTTCCCAAATGAGCGTTATGGTTGCCACGTGACACCCGTTTTATTTTGCCGTGTCCCTTAAATGACGGTAGACACCAAGATATGGAAAGTGCTTGACGAGCTTCAGCGGAATGCCGTTTATCTCGATTATGCGATGACAAGCATTTTGGTCCTGCCTATATTGATTGTAAGTCATTTCCTTTTTATCGCACCATTTTGCCGATTCCATTCGTTCTGATTCGATCTGATTTAAGTAGATTTGAAACTGATCCCGGGCTAACGTTGCGAGGACGGCCAGATAGTCAGCATTAAATGCGCGCGGGTTTTTTTCGTCCCGAATAAAGTCCCTTCGCTAAGCCGGTTGCGTATGAAATGAACAAAAACTAGATTAGATGCATCGCTTTATGGGACGCCAATTTTCTAGACTGGGTGACTGAGTGGGCGGTGTCGGCTAGCATGTCGTATAAACGGTTAACCATTAAGTCGGGACTCGAGAACCAGTTGCAGACGATTTCTAAAAGCGGGCTCTTCGTGAACAATCGAAGGTGGTTTTAAAGTCTATTAACGCCGCCTACGTTTTGTCATTTCGCCTTGCCTTTGTCCCAGTAAAAACTCCAGCGCTTCGGGCGTTATATATATTTGATCTGCTTTGTCGCGAATTGAATAGAATAGAAAGCGCCTTTATTTGTTGAATAAAGGGTGGAATGGGGCTGCAAGGCAGTGAAGCCCGCGAAGCCGCCTTGTTGTGCAAATGTTGTGTGTGTGTAAATAGTACCATATCGGTGGACTGGTTTCTGTCAGGCAAAGGGACGTTGCAGCTAAAGGCCTAATGAGCAATAAATTCATTATAATTGATTAGTGGACTTGTAGGTCGCTTTGGAAATAGGAGCCGTGGCTAATGCACGCTGTTTAGCACTAGCCGACTTTGTTGTTTCTTTTTGTATTGTTTTTTTTTTCTTTCAATTTTTTATTTTTTAAACGTCATCGTCATGTCAAATCTTGTAAGTTCACTGAACGCCTGCACGCATACACAAAAATATACATTTGCATTCCATAGGGAAACTTCTGAGGGCTAAAACAGAGAACAGATTTGACGGAGTGCTGAGCAACGGTAAAAGCGCCGTAGATGTTACTTTATTGCCTGTTCAAACCCCCGGCTGCAGGATAACGTATGTTTTAGTAACTCCCTCAACACATCGTAAGTATTGCCACATAAGCTTTATTATAAAAGGAATCAGTGCCTAAACACATCACGAGCTTCCAGTTGTAGCAGAATGCTGCACAGCCAAGTTAGCACGTTTAGAAGCGGGAAGTAGAATTCGTACGGCCATAGTAGCCACAACACATTAAAAAAGTTTTACGAGTTGCTCGAAACAAACAAGAAATACCAATCTAAAATGAACCAGAAAATATCCTGATAACTCGCAGCGAGCGTACAAATACCTTGAATACTTATGCCAAAAAGGCATTTGCTGCCCAACCCTTTGACAAATGACTACGAGGCTTCAACACTTTATGCAAGTGCAACTCGACCATTTTGTCCTCGACATAGAACCACAACCTGCCGACGGACGCGAAGTATTTAGTGAAAAGGAAATGAAATTGGTACTTCGGGAAATAACAACGGGAACGTTTTGGGCCTTGACCTTATTGTATAGGAACCCTAAAATGCACTTTGGAAGGTAGGTGGAGCAGGTGGAATTGTACCGCCCCTGACGCGCCTATTTAACGAATCTTTCGGAGGTGGAGAAGTACGCACATTTGGCGAAAGAGCTACCTGAAGTTCGGGTTTAAGGAAAAGTAACTCACTGCAGAGCCTTCGAATAATTGAAGGATAACGCGCGCAAGCGCCATGTAGAAAGTATTTACCATAGTCATCGCCGACCTCGTCGGCGCAATTCTCGTATATCTAAACCCAAAGGACAATTCGGTTTTATGCCCAAAAGATCCGCGGAGTAAGCCATTGACCGCGCGCTGGAATTGATTTAATAGAGGACCTCAGTAGGAAAGATCACGCACGGGCGTTTGACTCTGTACACAGGGATCGCCTTCTTGCAACACTGCAGATACATTTTAACGTAAGGGAGCAAATGTTTGCGCATATCAAGGAAGTCTTTAAAACAAACATAATTTAAATTCAGAACGAGGACCACATCGTACTGCAGCCAGTAGCGCAAACTATTGGGCTTGCGCAGGACGATCCTGCGTCGCTGTTTTTCTAAAGTCTCTACTTTGCTAAATGTCTAGCAACGCAGAACCTAAAGGAACTCGATTGAGTTAAATCAGCCTACCTGAAGAGAATTTTGGGGCTACCCAAGAATTCTTCTACCAGTCTAGCACATCAGATAGTAGGAGCACGGACGTTTGTGGGCTTCTTATTAGTAATGCATGAAAATTGATTTAGTGAATTGAGTGTCAGTGCATACGAAAAAAATATCATACAGGGCGAAGCTCCAAGTCCATTTCATAGACATTCTTTGATGGACTAGGTTCGCGTCGAGCAGAGGCAAGAAGGCGATGAATTTTACCACTTTCTGTACATAAACAATCACTGCTTTAACATAGACAACTGTATGTGCAGACTACGCAGTATCATAACATTGCACGATATAACACTGTTTGGATGTGAATGCATCGATCACTCCTTAATCGAAGCGAGTTTGAATTTGATTTTAGACCAAAAGGCTGTATTGTTAATGACGATGTTATGAGTAAATTATGAATAAATATGTATGTTAAAACAACTAATTTGCATTCTTGCTCGAACCAGTGTTTATGACAGTGTAACGTTCTCTTTCGTTTGGTCCAAGCAGCAAGTAACATGGCCCAATCTAGATTTCCCTCGGTCTGTTAAACGCTTGCAGTCGGTTGCAGTGTCTGGGTACCTTGCAGTGTGTTGGGGTAAGAATTGATTTACGTAAGAAAGAATATTAGTAAAAAGAACATCCCGTTAGTTATAATGACTTTATCATGCTGTATCGCCTCTGGGTACACTCACATCTAGATAATTATTTGTACGCAAGCAGTAAATGCTAAAACTTACACTGCGCTAACTAAGCGTTTCCTAAGCGATACCCTTTGTTGTGAACAACACAGTAGCAAAGTGTAGCTTATGATAATAGATTTGTAGTCTGTACGACTCGTCTGTTTTGGAAGGAAGTGACGAAGGAACGAAACTATCTGGTAAAAGATAGGCTTAACTGACAACGACAGTGTTACGATAATGTTGTAAGTGCTGTTGAATAAAGAGTTTTGTATTGCTTTTTGTTTGCCTTCTAGGTGACCGTTTATATGCCGAAAATCGAGTTTGAAGACCTTGGCTGCTTAACGGAGCCCGTCGGTAAGGCATTAAATTTACTCATGTTTAGACGTATGTACATACGCATATTGTCATATATTTTTTAGATGCATTTATGTGCACACACACACACATATATATATATATATATATATATATAGAAACGGGCGTCTATCGAATTTTCAAGGCAAGTTCAGAAACCTATTTTATATATGTGGTGCGACTTCAGTCACGTGATACATGTGCTAACCTAATCTAACATTGGTTTAAAGCTTCTTGAAAAAAATTCAATTTATTTTGGTTAAGGTTGCCCTTGATACCCCCTAAGTAATCCTAGTTTATATCTTTTTAGAAAAATCCACGTTATTGTAGACCGGTTTCTCATCGCCGAAAGTCTATTTTGTCAGAAGTGTATAATTTTTGTCATTTTTAGGAAGAAGAGCGAAAATGCTCAGGTTATTGTGGATGTCGCCTTTGGTGAACTTATGCGGCATTCAAAGATCGCCACGGTTTACGTAACCATTGATGGTTAAGTCCAAACGGATATTGGAGACAATCTCTGCTCTTTTTTTCGGCACAGTCCTGAAGGGGGAAATGAGGATTTTCCTGCTGCCCTGGAGGATATTTTGGAGATAACACTCGAGAAGATAAGACGGGCCAGAGAACGGCTGGCGCCTGGAAATGCCCCAGGCCCCGATAGCGTATCCCCTAAGGTGGCCAATAAGCTATTTGTTAAGCGGTGGCCGAAGGTTTTCCAGACTTTGACTAACGGACTGCTTAGAGAAGGGAAGTTTTCTAATCTATAAAAGAAAGCAAGCCCTGTGCTAATTCCTAGACCCGGAAGCAGGACAGGCCCCTCCGTTTATAGGCCTATCTGCCTTCTCGACACCTTGGAAGATCCTGGAAATCGTTCTGGCCAATAGATTAAACGAAAAAATTGAAATTAGAGAAGCTTTATCAGACGCCCAGTATGGTTTCCGGAAAGAAAAATCTACCAATGGAGAGTTTGATAGGGTTCTGGAACGAGCGGGTCGTAAGACCACAAAGACTTCCAAAAAGAGGAAATTCGTGCTTTGAATCCTCTTGAATGTTAAAAACGCCTTTAACACGATGAGTTAGAAAGTAGTGGTACACGCGCTGAAAAGAAAGGCAATACCTACGTATTTCTGCCGAATGATTTCATCCTACCTGGATGAAGGAAGTCTGGTTGCAGAGGGGCAAGAACAGGGTTATTGACGGGGTCTCACAGGGTTCAATTCTGGGGTCTGTCCTTTGGAACTTGGCTTACGACGGGGTACTGGACATCAACAACTACCTAGAAAGAGCTAAGCTGTTGGCTTATGCGGGCGACTTGGCCCTGATAGTCACGGCGCGGACCAAAGCAACCTTACAAGAGACAGCTAACGAAGCTTTATCAATGTTGACGGACTGGATAGACTGCACTTAACTGGCATTTGCACCGCATAGAACCAAGGCACTGTATCTGATGGGCCGGAAGAAGACAAAGAAAGTTCGCCTTATGATGGCGGCCCACCCAATAGAAATTGGGCAAGAGGCAAAGTACCTTGAGGTGACTTTTTGCATGGGCTCAACCGGAGCAGTACGTGTAAAACATGTCACGGCAAAGGCCCAGCAAACCGTTTTAAACCTGGCATGGATTGGGAGTGTATCAGGGGGAACCGACGGCTACTAGCTTCGTTTGCCGAATCATCGGCTCGCTACGCAGCGCCCTTCTGGGCGGCCATGGCACTACGGACGGCGAAATATAGGAGAGCACAAAGGTCGGCCAAACGGACACTAGCGATTAGAATTAGCCCGGCGTACCGGACGGTTTTGACGAAAGCCCTCTTGGTCCTGGCTAAGATGCTGCCACGGGACCTACTGGCGGGAGAAAGAGTCAAGATATTTCTGAAGGAAAATATAGATCTCTCCAGAGCCAGGAGTGCCACAATCGCGGTCTGGCAGAAGGAGTGGGTGCAGGTTATACCCGGGATGACCAAAGGGAGCTGGACCAAAAGTCTGATATCGGACCTCTAGGCTTGGCATGAATGTCGACATAGGGAGTTAACCTACTCTACGGCTCAGGTTCAGACTGGTCACGGTCAGTTCTAGAGCTATATGGTTAAGATAAGGAAGGCCACCAGTGACACCTGTGTGCTATACGAATCTGGGGAGGCGAACGGCATGGAACACACTGTCCTATACTGCGAGCCTTTTTGAAAAGCAAAGTTCACGGACTTCATGGCCTTTAAGGGCCGTCCTATCAAGGAGGTGGTCACCTACATGTTCCGACGGAAGCGCGGAAGGAAGCGACGGACCTGTTCGACGCAATTTTAATGCTCAAGATGGCCAAGGAAGCCGGTACGCGGGAAAGGGTCACGCGGCAGCCTCGGGAGAGTGGTAGGGACGAGGAGCTAAGGGAGGTGAAAGGGAAAGTGCAGTCAGGCCCAAAAGCTCTTGGCGCACCCCTTCAGGACAGTGTATATTTGGCATAAACCTTTTATCTGGATACATGTAAATATGCAAAAATATAGACGAACCCATAGCTGAACTAAGGAGAAATGGCAGGGACGCTAAGTATTACCAAGCCTGAGAGGGAGGGGAAGAATCTGAGTTTAGTGGGTTTGTCAGCCCCACACTAGTCACGCAGACTGCTAGTAATGCATGTGCATTCTTTATTCCCGAAACCTTCCAAAAAACGTAGCAGCAGCAACAACAGCAACCGATACCGGGCTAAAATACGTGTATGCTTAATTAAACAAACCTCGATCGAATGTCTACATCATATTTATATTAAAAAATTATATTCTGCACGTTACCATATAAATCTGTGAATCTTACGAAAATCTTTTTTAAAAGGGTAGATATCCCTTCAGTATAGAACCCGCAATTTTTAGCGTCAAAATCGTTGGCTGTCTCATTCACTCGGCTCCGTCGACATATATATATATACCATAAATCACCATGTCCCAATATATTAAGTGAAAAACCGGAAAGGAAACCGGATGGTTCATCTTCTTTGGTTCCGCTTGCCTTTAAAGCTCACTCTCAGCGTCTAAGTGCAGTCGGTTGCTTGGCAAGCTAGTGTGCAGATTATATATATATATATATATATATATATATATATTATATGATGCTCTATCTTCTTCACGCTTCCGGTGATAGGAGTAGTGCAACGATTTTTGTATAGTTGTTTAGTACTTATTAATTGTTTAGTACTTAGTTAATATTGATGGTTGTAGATCCGTAATAGCTATTTTTAAAGTTTTGCAAATCCACCACTATTCCATGGATTTGTTTACAGAGATACTTGAAACAGTTTACGATATGAGTTCTGATTTACAACATGCCCATGGTGTTACCGCTCCATTTTCCTAAGTGCTTCGAACGACGAGACCCTGTTCAACGAGTGCTTAGCGACAAGTGGTTGTGCTTTAAGCTTGCCTCACGTCGCGATTTGGAATCTATTTTTCTATCGAACATCCAGTCGGGTAGCAGCGACTGACTAATTGTGTTTCCTCGGCATTATCTTCTTCCCTATTGCAGAGGGCATTGTCACGTACGATCCGAGCAAGCTGGAACCCGGCGAGAAGGTCTACATAGCACTCGTCGGCAGGTTCCGCTACGGACGCGAAGAAGATGAGATCTTGGGCATGTCACTTTGTCGGGAGATCTATATGGGTTACGCGCCCGTCTGTTCGATGAAAAAGACGCTGACTCTGCAAAGCTCGAACGGAAGCTTTTCCGGCAGCCCTCCCGGCGACCCTATTGCCGGACCCTCGTCAGGTAAGTGTAGCTCTACAGTCTACTAGCAGCTCGAGAACTAGTCCCTCGTAATCCTCTAAATCCTTGAACGGCCTCGTACTTTTTTGGCGGAAAATTGTTAAGATCCCCCTTCCATTGCATGCACATTCGTTTAAGCACATATTTACGTATATATATATATATATATATATACGAGGGCGGACCGGCAAGTTCTAGTAGTGTGAATTTTAAAGCTTGAATCGAAGTCACCAAGGTATTTCGGTTTGTTTTACTTGGGGGCGCCATTCATCAGCAACACAAGGTGCCAATTTTGCGCGAATCGGTGGCAGCGTTTGTTGTTTGAGTTTGGTTCTGTGTTAAAAACCAAATTATCTCTACTGTCATTTCGCGACGGACGTGAAAAGACCGAAGATGACCCTCGTTCAGGAAAGTCTTCGATGTCAATAACAGAAGAAAACGTTGAAAAAGTTTGTGATATCTTACTCAACGATCGCCAAATTACTATTAGGGGCATAGCTAGGGGCTGGGAGATATCTTATGGATCAGTTGTAACAGTGTTGACAGAGATTTTGTGCGTGGAAGACTGGCAGCGATGTTTGTTCTAAACAATTTGGGTTTCCAGCAAAGGAACGTCCGTCGGGAAATGTTCGAAATGAACGTTCAGGCCGTAGCACAAGTTCCTGCTTTAGAGAGTGACTACAGTAGACGAGTCATGAGCATATGGTCACGACATTGAGGCCAAAGCCCAATTATCCCGGTGGAGCTTTCAAGGAGAGAGTCGCCTAAAGAATTTCAGGCAAACCGGAAGTAACACTAAGGTTATTTTGAATGTTTTTTTTTTGACTACAAGGAAATCGTTTTCTACAAATGTTTACCGTCTGGTTCTACTGTCAGTAAAAAAAATACCGCAACATTTTACGAATATCGCGCAAGAACGCCCGATCCAACAGACCTGACTGATTGAAGGAGAACGGCAGAGACGCCTCTCCCACGGCTTCGATGTAATGCCAAAGTAATACCGAGTCTGGGGGGGTGGGGAGGAATCCGGGTTTAGTGGGTTTGCGAGTCTCACACTAGTCACGCAGGCTGCTAGTGGCGCATGTGCATCATGCATTCCCAAAACCTTCACAAAAAAAAGACCTAACCTCTGAGTACACAATTCTTAGATCCTCCATCATGACAACGCACCGCCACACACATCGTTACTGATTTTAGATTGTTTGATGATCTCCGTGCGGCGTTTTTCTGCTCCCACGGATGAAAAATCGAGGAGACAAAGTTTCGATACCACAGAGATAAAGAAAATATCGCAGGAGCAAATCAACTTTATTCCGAAAGACGCTTATATAAAGAAATATTCAAAAAGTGGGGAAGAAGGTTGAACAAGTACATTGCAGCTGGCAAGAGCTACTTGGAAGGGAAAGCTCACTTTGAAAGATTACATAAATTAAATCTTTTTACAACTTTGCATCACAACGTTTCGATCCGCCCTCGAATATATGGGTTTCTATCAAATCATTGACTTTAATTTTGCGGGTTCCCAAATAACTATAAGTAAGCATTTTTCAATCTAATGGTGGCTAAAACATCTAGATCAAGAGAAAAGAGAGGTGTAATACCGTTGGGATCACCTTAATTGGCATCGCATTATAAAACGTGCGATTGCGAAAGAACAAGTTGGCCGAGGCGGACCCACTGCTTCAATCGAGTTCGAACTTTTTTCTCTGGGAATACCTAAAAAGTCCGTCTATGAATATTCGCTGCTGCTGCTGTTGAAACCGTTTGAAAGATGCCTGACATATTTCAATGCGGGCAACAAGCTCTGTGCAAATGCTACAAATGTGTTTAATGTACAACGATTGGCGGTCGTTTTTTCAGCGAGCAGTGCTTGTAAAGTAATAAGAAATTTAATGATATTCCATAGATGACACAAACGGTGCATTTGATAGATTAAGACATATGCGCATACATATCGCACATGTATACACAGCAGTACACACGCGGCCTGTTTTGAACACGGCTTGGTTAAATAAGTCTGGCCAGAACAAAAGGCATGACACAGGCATTTGAGGAGACTTCCGTGAATTCTAAATGAAAGTTAGTCGACAACTGGTGTTATGGTTGCATTGCTAGCATCACATTAAGAAAACAGCGGTGTAACCTCATCGCACGCGCATAGCGACCAGAACTGAGGTTAGTACTCTATACAACGTATAGAGTATATATGCCTTTCGCTACAGGGAACGAAAGCCCTTCGGGCTCTGGACACTGATTGCGTTTTTTCCAGTTCTGTATGTCTCATCTCTCCATCTCTCTCTCTTCCGCTCTCTAGTGCCCTCTCTCTCTGGTCGTTCCCCGCCTATTACACATCATTAATATGCCGGCAGCTGAGTGGGAGAACAAAAGATTAACCTTTAAGTGAATCTGATCTTCTTGCAATAGACTATAGACAACGGCCAACCATTGTGCATCGGCTTAACTAGAATGCTTTTTGTTATTGAGATTAATAGTAATAATATCAACGAGCAGCGTTGATTGACTAGTTATGACAGTAAGAGTGTGCTTGTGCTGATGATGGTGATACTGTTTACTATTATATATATATATATATATATATAGTGTGCTTGTGCTGATGATGGTGATACTGTTTACTATTATATATATATATATATATATATATATATATATATATATATATATATATATATATATATATATATATAGAAAATATTGCGATTATTTATTAATCATTTACAATGCATTTGCACACTTGGCAGTGCTCGCCATAATAAAAATTCTGGTAAACAGTTGTCACGTGGAGTTAAGGATCAACTGTCCGTGTCCATGCTTGATGGCAGCCCCCGCTCTTATGGACTCGGTGCGAGCGGTATATCCTCAAGGTTCCTTGAAGTGTTAAGACGGTAAGATCGATAAGATTCCTCTTCGTGACGCCGAGCCCCAAGAGCGTCCTCGCAGATTCGGAGTCCCATACACCACTCATAGAGATAGTGATGGATCCGAATCTGCGAGGTTTTTGCGGGTCGGGGAGCGCCGCTCTTAGGAACTTGATGTCATATTTAGTGATCTTGTCCTGCTTTTGTCAGGTCCCTGTTCGGGCCGCAAACATCGGCATCTAAAACCCGGACCTCGATAGGTGTTGTTATTACGAGGTCGGGCTTTAGACCCGGTGCGCCCGGTTGACGGAATACTCGCTCACGAACAACCTCATGATCCCTCTCGCGGAGAAGACGCGCCACGCGATCACAAACTTCGTCATGTCTCTTTATAGTTTGCTTGTGTGTTGTATCGCACGTCTGAGCAACATGAGCCAACGTCTCAGGCGCATGACACCCGTGCCTACAACGTTTGTTGTAGCCCGGGCGTCCCCTGGCCAATCTGGCACGCGTTGGTAATGCGTTCATCCTATATATATATATATATATATATATATATATATATATATATATATATATATATATTTACATATATATAGCGAATATTCATAGACGGACCGAGCAAGATGGCTTAGTGGCAAAGCCTTTGCTTTGCATTTGGGAGGTCTGGGTTCGAGACCCAGATCGGCCACTCTTAAATTGGTTTGCATGGTTTCCAACTTAGACAAGGTAAATGCCGGAGTGGATTAAAAATCAATCATGACATAAAAAAATGGATACACCCAAACACCGGCTGACATCGACTTGTAGGTTCCAAATGTGTGCCTTGGAATATGCGAACAGAAGATCAGTGTGGGTTAGAATTTGACTGTAGTTGTTCTCGTTCCTGAACAGATTGTACCTGCTCTGTGGTCCAGCGAATGGCAACGTGATGACATATAGCAGTTTCTAACAAAGCAACCATAAGCACAAATGCGATCGATTAGGCTTAAAACTGCTCTTAACTAGACGTGACGTCATTGCCGCAATGCTTTTTGCGAGCCGAGTTGCGTATAGGGTGACGCTAAAAGATTGAGAAACCAGAAACCTTGATTTATTGCACCATTATATGATGTTCCTTATTTTTCATTTCGCTGAAGGCACTTCTTCTGAATACAAGCATGTTGTTGGCTATTGGTGTATCTGTGCGGGCTTTTAGCTTGAAACGCTGGTTGCGGCCGACTTCGTTAATTTTTCCCAGCGGATTTAGTTAAGCATTTCAATAGTAAATTCCGCTCGACCTGGTCTTAGCCAGAACTGGCGGTATTCAGGTTTTGTTATTTCTGTTTGATTAGATATGTCCCGTTGAACCTACTATTGATATATAGTTTCTGTCGAAGTGCAAAACGTTTTTAAACAAATAGGGAGTGTTGAAGGCTTTGCACTATTACTAGTAGTGTGTATGTAAGTGTGTGTGATCGCAATCTATTTTGTTGTACACCAGTCAATCCAAGTATGATCAAAAAGTCCAACAGGTACACAATAAAGTGTGAACATGATACGTATACCAGCTAATATATATATATATATATATATATCGTCGTTTATGAGAACAATGATCAGCGTGGATCCGTTCTGGTTGCAAAATTGCTCGTCTATTCAATACCTTTCTACTGCTCTACTCTATATGAATATGAAGAAAAATTACAATAGCAGTATTTCCACGGCAACCATTTCCCCTTTGTTTGTTTAGTCGATAACTGCAGAACCGACAGACAGCCGCGGTATTAAATCATATTATTAAATATAATACTAGAATCATATTATTAAGCATCTTATTAGTGTGGTACATAACGTCATGGTCATGCTGAACAGTATTGTGTTTGTTTGTATGTAGGTATATATTAGGTATTGTTCTTACCCAACGTGGTGTGAAAATAAATGAATGCATTTTAAACGCGGTAAATTTGTGTTAGCAGCTGGTCGAACATATACGATCCTGTATGTCTTTCACTTGAACGAAAAATCGCCCTGGCTCTTTTCTGTGATTGATCGCATATGTCGAGTTTTGTATCCGTTGCGTCTCTTTCTCTCTCTCTCGCTCGCGTTCTGTCTTCTTTGTCCTCTTGTTACGTTATTAACTATTAATGATCTCGGCAGTTGAATGGACGAGCAAATGATCAACCTTTGACTGAATCTGACTCTCTTCGGACCACCGACGACATACAACCATTGTGTAGTTGTGTTGTCGGCTTAATTAGAATCCGATTCGTCATCGAGATAAATAGTAATAATACGAGCGTTGATTAAAGTTGTTGCAGGGCTTCCCGCTTTATTACAGTCATTTTTTTTTCGGCTGCTTGTTTTTGAGGAATGCAGAGATTGAGCTACCCAGCGAATGAATGCGCCAGCACTCAGCCAAATAATAGCATTAATAAATTGTCCGTCATTATGCATTGCAGCTAAAATATATATATATTTTTTTTAAGATTTCCCGTAAGGCAATTGCCCGTGTACGGATTTTTCATGTCATGGCTAAGTTTTTACTCCACTCCGGCATTTACCTTGTCTAAATTGGAAACCATGCAAACCAATTTAAGAGTGGCCGGTCTGGGTCTCGAACCCAGACCTCCCGAATGCAAGGCAAAGGCTTTGCCACTAAGCCATCTTGCTCGGTATATATACATTTACAATATGCGTTCGTATTATGATTTCAAAATCACCCCGATACATGAGAAGGAGCCTAAAAAACGCGTCGAAAATTATCGTCCAGTGTCGCAGTGCCCCGTCGCCTGCACAGTTTTTGAGAGAGTTCTAGTCAAACACATCACCAGTTATATTACTGCAAACAAATTATTTGGTGCGGCGCAACATGATTTTATGCTTCGGCGATCTCCGTGTTCACAACTGCTAAAGATGACGCATGACTGGCCAACGGACATTTCCATTGTTTTTATTTTGATCAGAGAAGTGCGTTCGACAGAGTCGATCACACGATTGTAGTTAATAAACTAAGAGGGCTCAAGGTCCATCCGATTTTGCGACTGGTTAGCAGCGTCCTGCACAGCCTGGCGTACCGCAGGAGAGCTGCGCCTCTCCGCTTTTGTACATATTATTTGTCTTAGATATGAAACTCTATATGCCATCGAGTTTTGAACATTTTTTGTACGCATACGATCTTAACATTCATAATGCGCTCGATTCCTCATCGGAGCACACCAGATTGCCGTCCGCTGGCAATATTGGATATACAATTTAAAACACTCGTATGCTTCGACGATGGAACAAAAACGGCATATGTACTATTATAGCATGTGAAAATTTCGTTGATGGGATACTTTTACGATTTAAGTAAACCGTTTTTGATTTTTAGAAAAAATAAAGAATATAGTACTAAATTTATATGTATTTTTTTTCTGTATATATATAATAGAATAATTTGTAGTATTCCCTATGATTTGCAATGTTATAACGAAACATATATAAAACATGAAACTGCTATGAGGAGCTTAGGTATAATTATGACACTTGACATGAAATTTTCAGAGCAGTATCGAAATTAGTCGATATTTAGATCAAACCAATCCTGACGTGTGCCTCTCAAGTGTGCTTCTCTATGAATGAGAAAGATAGGCGACTACTGAGGGGTGCTATCAAGAAATACACACGCCGAGTTTATCTTCGTTGTGATGTGTTTTCTCCAATGAGGAGCTCTGCGGTTTTTCTTTCAAATCGCATACCCATGAGCTCAAATGCATAGGTTAAAAATAGATCGTTAAATCAATGTTGCCCGCACGAGAGAGAAATGGTCAATTGACGTTGTAACAATTTCCTATCCTCTATAAATAAGCGCGTATTCAAATAACCGAGGCCATCCCGTGTTATCAAAACAGTTTTGTCTTCTTGTAATCCTGTCGATAAAAATCCACGCCACATATAATAGTGGTAAAAATAAGCAGATCTTTTTTTTGGAGAGAGAGAGAAAAGACTTTTGTGAAATGGCATGAAATGCAGGCAAATATACGACATAACGCATACCTTACAATGAGCTGAGCAAACTGGATAAAGTATAGTGCTATATTTATGATGTCAACATGCACTTAGCGATAGCAAATATCAATTGCGCTTCCGATAAGATTTTGCAAACCTGTCTTAGATCATTTTCGACCCGACAAACATACGGACATTTTTGCGAGGTTTTCCGTTTTACTAAAATAATTTAATTTGACTACCTGCATTTATAAGACACAAAATCTGAAACATATATATATATATATATATATATATATATAAATATATATATTTTTTATAGAGGTAACTAGAGGTATAGAGGTATAAATATATTAAAATAAATATAAATATAAATAAGCTGATGCTCCGGACACGGATCACTACCCGTGCAATAAGAAGTGTCTCCTAGATGTCTTTACCGAAAAACTAACCGACGTCAGTTGTCTATGTCGCGGAGCTCTTGAATGGGGATTGGGTTCTGTCCTGGTGTGTTAAAGCTAAGCCCCATCGGGCGTTTACAGACGACCCCCCCACGCTTTAGCTACCAGCTCAGTTATATCAAGAAGGAAAACGAAAAGACGCACACCACGGATGTCCTTGTTAGGGAAAACGGCAAAAACGGATGGTTCCAACTAGAATAAGGCCGTACTTGTTGCAAGAAGCGACTAACCTCCTAAACGCGAAGATCAAAGGAAAAACGAGGCCAGGGCTTCTTGTGGCTACGGATACAGGAATAACGGATACGTCATTGGAAACGAAAGGGCTTCTCGTTGCTATAACCTCAAGTAAAACCGCAACGGGCCTGCACGCAATACCCGCTACCATCCTAACGCCACTTGGGCGATATTGGCAAATGTCCACCTAGCAGATATACCTAACGAGGCCAACGGTATCGGCAGAGTGACGCTGTGGGGAAAAGGGAATTTTCAGTTGGAGGCGCCTAACCACACCCGGTATATTAGTATTTCTCTATATTTTATAAATTGTTGAATATACTGCTATACAACCGAGCAAGATGGCTTAGTGGGCATGATATTGCGTTACGCGGAGGTCCGGCGTAAAATGTTAAATGGGCCCCGGTCAATGCGGCGGGGCGTGAATAGCGGCGAGACCAACAGCCTATAAGTTACACCTCATTATGAAAGTCGTTATAAAGATGCTTCTATATGATTCTGGAGCGTACCGTTCGGTGGACAAAGTGTATTTGGTTATTTATTGTAGTTTTTGCCTTTCTGCCTTCTCAAGGTGTGCGAGGTGTATTTATAATATATAAAATTCGCACTCACTAAGAAAGGTAACTTCTTCGTGTAGTATGTAATTTGTATATATATATATATATATATATATTAATTTGGTTGGCATGTATATCTAAATACGCATGCCACCCTTCAAGTGGCAGCATAAGCGGCCATGTTATGCCTCCACATGAACATCTAGGATATACCATAAGCCACATACATAAATATACATACATGTACACTCTGGAGGCGAGCACTGCCGAGTGTGCAAACGTATTGTAAATTATTAATAAATCATTACAATATTTTCTATATATATATATATATATCTAAGTTGCGCTTTCTTGTTGTTGTGTTGGCTGATTGGGCGCCCGGGCAACTGTCCTTGAACAACAGGAACGGCACGTCTTGAGCATCAACGGTCGCTGGGTGGAGGTCGTGCTACCGAGCCGATTTCGTCGTCGTCGTCGACATCGACGTCAGTCGATCTGAGATCGCGGCGCTCGATTCCGCTGTCCCCGTTTCACGAGGCGACGCTGCCCTACCTTCCGCCGGAGTCAGTGCCGTTTCGCTTCGAGTTCCCCTGCGACGCGCCCGTCTCGATGGTCATGCAACGGCTGACGCCTGACGCCGGCGACACTTGCGGCGTGCGCTACTACGTGCGCTGCTATTCGAGCCTCGACATTGACGATCAGCAGACCACGATCAGTTTACTCAACTTTCCCATTAAAAAGGTACGTATAGTGCGTATATATATATATATTTATATATGTAAATAAGATGTACCAGAATTATCGCCGACATGGCTCATCTGGAAAGTGTACTGACCTCAGGTTTTCAATCCAGTCATCTATGAATTGACTTATATATATATATATATATATAGGCGAGCACTGCCGAGTGTGCAAACGTATTGTAAATGATTAATAAATCATCACAATATTTTCTATATATATATATATATATATATATATATATTAATTCATACATGGATGGATTGAAACACCGAGGTCAGTTAAGCTTTCAGATACGCCATGTCGGCGATAATTCTAGTAGATATGGACGGCTTTTGCACTAAGGCCATCGAAATAGACAAAGTTTTACTCATTACAGCTCTCTCCCTCTCTCTCTCTAACTCTCTCCCTCTGTCTCTCTCGATAAAGAGCCGCACAATCCAAGACCACCTAACGCATCAGTTTCCTTATTTCATCCTGTAGTCTGACTGAACGTCGCATACGTTCAGACCAGCTTCTTTATAGGGAAGGCCTCCGCTTGTAAGTATGACGCCCACAGGGCCGTGCAGCCGTTAGACAAATTAGACTTTAATAACTCTCTATCGGCGACGATGACACAGCAGACATTCACACGTACGTGTCCGTGCTTCGCCGCAAATGTCCAGCAAAAGCAGTTCGTTTAATAATCTCAAAAGATCGAACGGCCATATAGAGTATTTTACGTATGCGACTGACGTCAATTGCAGACAATTGATCCACGTGGAGTGGTTGACAACCACGCAACAGCCACGGTGGGCGTTCGCATGCGTCATTAGAACCAGACACGGTCCTTGGCGAATACATAAATAGAAAACGAGCATCATTTCAGGCTAGTGTAAAGCGTTTTTTGCGATTGGCCTTGGCGTCCACATGACCTTAATAACCTGAATATTGTTGCACGTTGGTTGTTGTGTTCTGAAATGTTCTTGCGCAGGTGCAGTACATGTCACTTGCGCGCAATCTCCTGAACCCGAGCGCAAACGAAACGCCTCCGAAAGGCACAATCCTCAAGGAGTTTCCGCTCAACGGCGGAAGCCTCTCACTCGAAGCAACTCTAAACAAAGCCGTGCGTATTATCATTGACACACTCGTCGAGCTAGATACGTGACCCTATTAGCCCACATACACATACCAATACGTACACACCGTCTGATATATATATATATATATATAAATATGCTCCGTCATATAAAGTACACTAGCAGAACACACGAAGCCATATGATGTCAAAACCGCGTATCATGGCACCACAACGCTGCCGTTTGGACACCACTGAATGAACAAAACACTAACATAATTTATTGCCATATATATTCGGTCTTTTGCGCTCATCATATATCATATATATATATATATATATATATATATATATATGCAACATGCTACCATTTTGTGACCTTATATATATTTTGCCAAAGAAATAATCGATATTTCGAAAGAGATACCCTACTGGGCTAGTTTGCTGTAAGCTCTAACTCACACAATTCAATCCTCACTCAAAAGCATTCTACTAAGTATTGGTTATTGAAAAGACGCAACCGTGATGGAGCCGTCGAGAGGCGGTAGCCTTAACTTACGAGTACACGTGCAATGAGCTCTTACACAACGACCAGCCCAACTAGATAGAGAGATGTGACTCAACTAGAACTAAGTGAAGACCAGAAGTGTCGTAAGAACATCAAATTCTATCTTTAGTTGCCGGTGTGCGGTGTCTATTATGAAGCCATCCTGCTACTGCCCACTCACACCACAGCATTGCCGCTCTTAGCAAAAGAGAGATGATATACTCTTCTCATTGTACTGCTTGCTATGAACTACGGACTAGCCCGTTGCTATGTACTATATAGACTAGCCCGGCGCTTAGCGCTTCCTTGGCTGGCTCGCTGGCTAGGTAGTGAACTAACTTGACAGACGGATAATGATTGAGCACCAACCACCGCTTGCAACTATCGATTGGCTGGCGCAGGTGTATGAGCACGGCGAAGAGATTCGTGTCAAGATCCATCTATCGAACTCCTCCCACAAGACGATCAAGCACGTGAAGGTGTCGGTTCTGCAGGTGGCGGACATCTGCCTGTTTTCGACGGGCAAGTGGAAAGTTTGCGTCGCTACCACCAATAACAGGTGAGAAGCAGATTCGTCACCCGAACCCCCCCCCCCCCGAGGCCAGCAACAGACCAGCTGCTCGGTGCCATCGGCAACCACCGCAGCGGCTATTGCCAGCGGCTTCTTATTGCCGGCGTTACCTCTCGTCCGGGGGAGCTGGCACACGGAGCGTACGACAGAGTATATAGAGTATTGATACCGACAACATTGATTACGGCGGCTACGTTTTCCATGGTTTTCACTAGCCTGGTCGTCTGCTACTACCGTGTGGGTGTATTTGTGGACACTACTAGTCTACCGGCCTAAAGGCGTGTGTCTGATGTGGTTGCGTTATGCGACTATATGGACAATCGATTGATTGGTTGCTTGCTTCACACTCTCTATTCGTCTTAAGCCTTAAGGCGAGCAATCAATATGTAGATGATATCACCTCTCTCTATATGCGAGATTGGGCTAGACAGATGCCAAAGGCATAGACGCTTCATTCAGTCAAAACATTGTTATCGTACGCTCAGGCGCACTGCAACGTTTGCTAGCGGATCCGTCCATTCAATGATTTCCGCGTGATTGCGTGCTCCGTGACATGCTTGACTGCGAGCGTCAACGAAAAAAGAATACTCGCTTTTCCATCTTTTTTTTGTTTGCAATCAATTGCTGTTGCACTTGATAGATTGGTGCATTAAACGATTGATTAAGAACGCATCTTGATGAGCAAATTAGATGATGACCCCTGGATTATCAGTAATATGCAGGGACAATTAAGGGAACATTATAGGGGTTTTATACACGCACGGCACAAAGCTACGTTACCTAAGTTACTTACGTGACGGTCATTTTCTACGGCAGAGTTACATCATAACATAGCGGCTACGCCCACTGACTATCACGTATTTGAAATGTCGCTATACAGAACCATAACATAGTACTTACAAGGTATGGCGATTCTGGCAACTGGTACCGACGAAATAACTTAGCTACAGCGAATATTATACTTGTCTTACATTCAAAAAAAAAACTGAAACGCGGTTCGACTTCATGAATATTCAAAAACATAACCTAGGCTTGTGACAGATCAACTAGCTGTGTAGCCGTAGATTTTCTAATTGAAAAATCCATGTTGCTCTTCATCCAGTAGTAATTTATATATATATATATATATATATACATTTTTTTTTATGGGACCGTTTTTTCTGGACGGCAAATTTATTTAAGTTCAATAATTCTTCATTGAGCTTGAAACTTCCATTATTACATAAATTCAAACAATTATAACTATTCAGGTCATTTTGCAGAAAATGCTATTGCCCGTGTATGTATATATATGTATATATATATATATATATATATATATATATATATATATATATATATATATATATATATATATATATATATATATATATGCATGATAACAATATACACATGAGCCTGTCGAACTACTATTAATGTTCGTGCCGCTGTGGTCTTGTGGTGATGCACGCCACTGGCTCCCCCCCGACAGAAATGATTGCCCAATCAGCACGGGTAACTCGATCGAGCAAGAGGTCGTGCTTATTCCGAAGGTTGGTGACAACAAACACAAATACGGCGTCTTCGTGCAGAGCCGCACCGGACCCGAGCCGGACTGTCTCGCCTCGTCGACCATGTACGTAGCAGCGCACGTCGTGCAAGCGGGGACCAAATCTCGCCCAGTACTTAGTCAATAAGTCTGTCATATCTCAGGCATGTTCGTCGTCTGCTTGGCAAATATATTTTTTTTAGTTTTTCTGTTAGGCTATTAATTGCCCGTGTACGGTTTTTTTCATGTCATGGCTAATTTTAATCCACTCTGGCATTTTCCTTGTCTAAATTGGAAACCATGCAAACCAATTTAAGAGTGGCCGGTCTGGGTCTCGAACCCACTTCGAATGCAAGACAAAGGCTTTGCCACTGTGCCATCTTGCTCGGTACTATACTACTGGACTATGTGCATGATATCTACTTATTTACTTCACGTTTTGCGTTGATGGGTGTTAAGTACAATGGAGCAAGTAATACGCATTGTGTATCAATGCATATAAAGTATAATCAATGAGTTAAGCCAGTTTAAGTCCAGTGCCTGCTAAGATCGACGTCGCTCCTGTGCACTGACATGAGCCACTCCATCCATTAATAAATAACTCTGCCCTGTAGCGTGTTTAGTATGAGTAACGTTTCCGTTTTAGAGAACTCATCATAGACGGCAACTTGGAAGATTGTAGTGTTGACAAGCTATGATTTTAAAGTGTGTCATTTGACCTTTACCATAAAAGGAAAATTTCTGGAACCTTTCTGTAGATCGTAATAGGCTATTTATTGTCGTCCCGCCATCCCTGATGATCTACCGCTAAATGGTTGTGGTAACTAGTTTGTGGGCTATATCTGTAAAATGTTGTATCTACGAATAGTATATAAACTTAATTGATCACGTGGCCAAATTAGTAGTATTGTACGCAATACGAGCACAAATACAAAAACGCACGATGAATATCTGGCTTCTGGCGTTCACAGAGTTTCGGACGATCAACGAAAGAATCTATTCGGGATCGTTGTCGACTACGAAGTCAAAGTGAAACTCTGCCTGGGAACTCTCAGCTCCCTCTCAGGGTAAGTTGTCGTAATCATAAAGCATCCTTTCGACATTTATTACTGCAAAAACTATCATATCTGTACGTCGCTCAAAAGGGCTGTAAACATTCGAAATTTTCAAAGATGTAATTTTGCACAAAGGTTTGCGTATAGACTTAAAAGTCATACTAGGATTCAGTGCACCTTGTAACGATAAACCTTAACGTAGATGTCATACACTTACGTATATGTCAAACCAAAAACTTGTGACGTATTCCATTCGCAGGATAATTAAAATATTAAGTGTCATAATATTTTTCTAGTTCTAGATTAGACGAGCTCTCTAGGAAACAAAAAAAGTATTCTGTTTTGATTAAATCGTAAAATAAAGCGTTTCATGCTCTTTCTATTAAGCTCAGTGTCACTGGGCATCTTTGAGAATCCCGCGACATTGTTTTAACGAGATCTGGCAAATATCGTAAAAGTCTGGCCACTAAGCTAAACGTCTCTAGAATTCAGCATGTGGAATAATAGTATGTCGAGTTTCCAGGTTATCTAGGAATATAGCTTGACATTACCAAAGCTGCTGAACTGAAAAAAATTACCGTACTTTAAATCCTTAGATCACAAGAAGGACGCCTAGTGGCATACAATGCCGTTGCTATCCATTTCTACTTGAATGGCCGTGATGCGCTGTCTTTTTTAACCAAAAATAAGCAGTCACTGTTGTTGCATAACGCTAAAATCAACCGTGAATAGTTTGCCTTGTCAGAATTACAATCAAGTAGTGGTATTTGAGTAAGCCGAAGCCGGCAGTAACAGCAGTAGCAACAACAACTACAACAACAACAGCAACAACAACAAGACGCAAGAGCGCCCTTGCGTAAGGCGCTCACCTCAGGCATCCGTCGATAATCTGTGGGATGTCGCGTCCGTCGTTGTTGCAGCTTTAAGACGTGGATGTGTAGCGGAGTAAAAGGCATCGTTGACGAGCTGGCCTCGCCTGGCTCTAGCCCCACAAAGACTCCGTCGACTCCGGAGCAAAGGTGAACGTCGCCACCAGATACACACGACACACAGGCTTTCCCCTTCTCTCTCTCTCTCTGTCTCTCTCTGATGCCGAAACAATAGAGAGGACAGAGAAACGACACCGCAGGGCGAAAAAGGCCCTGCAGCAGCACGCCAGCACGAACCGTGTGAGCCTTTTTGGATAGCCTAATGCCTGCCGTGCACGCCCAGTGCGTGACTGCAATAACACACCGACCGCAGCGAGAGCAATGGCATGCACTGAAACAACCGCGGACGGACCACCCAATACGGCCAGGACGGTCGGGCTCTAAGCTGAGCTGAAGCTTGTTGTTGCTATTTGCACTCACGTACGCCTGCCGCCGCCGAACGCACAACACAGCTGTTCCCATTCGTTCCAATTTATCCGTGTGGTACTAATCTAAGCATAGGACGCTGCAGGACGCGTCTTGTCGTCTCAAACTTCAGGTCCCCGGTAGGAAATCGATAAACGTTCGTTCATCCCGGCCGGCGAGTCTGCCGCACCGCACCGACCGACCGACCCTGTATTACGACACGATAGAGTACACCTAGCCTGCGAAGTAACAATAGCAATTCCCGCGCGTGTTTGGCGAGAGACTGCGGCGACAAAAAAAAGAAGGTTGTCTTGGAATCTGCGCCTCGAAAGACGACGTTTGGTGACCACTGCGATGCTTGCAGGATTCGCTTGCTTCCCGCCGCCGCACTTCCTGCTTCCGAATTGACGATGATGGCTGCTCCCTATTTGGCTAGCGGTCCGACTTCCGTTCTTCCGATTGTCCTTCTTCGTGAATTTCGACTCATATGATATTTTTTAGTCGCAGAACATTTTTTCTCAGACACACGATCATGGTAGAATTTTACAAAAATCTTTGTTGCAACATATTTCCTGAGCGATTTTTTGCACGCTACAAAAAGCCTAACGATACCGACAATGTTTACGAGATTATTTTCTATCCAAGGAGGCGTTTGCTGGTCATGCGACTAAATAAATCTGTAGCTTTCTTAGTAAAGAGTTTCTTGCTAAATTTGTACGTCAGTTTATGCATCAAGAGTGCACCAAACTTCACCAGCTTGATCACAAATAATCATCTAAGAGTTCGTACACTGGCAGATCTTGCGCCCATTAGCACTGCGTTCAGGCTTTATTATGACCTTATTATCTCGCATACGTTCTAACTGTCCTGATAAATATAACCATTAAAACATGAGGTGGACAAAACTAACTCTACAGAAGGAAATACAGTTGCAACAGACGTCTCTCTATACTTCTTGTTTGCTGTCTTAATCACGTTGTGTTCAAGCTTGCAGTAACACTCACGCTTCTTAGTTCGCTTTTTTTCTCTCCCCTTCCGTCTCCTTCGATCTTTTCCATAAGAAAATAGACTTTTCGGTTTTTGCTCAGATCCTTATCTACTTCCTGTAGAGGACTGCGTGACTTAATGAAATCGTCATATATTGCCGAAATTAATACCACTTTACTTAAATCGCGTATTATCTTTAAAAAATACCCCACGGTGACTAACATTCTATAGTAAAATATTGTTTGCCTCATTAGGTATAGTACTCCGACATAGCCTGGTTGAGGGGGGAGGGGGCTCAATCAAGCCCAGTCTGCATAAGTTTTTCCTTTCCATGACAAACCTAAAACAAAAATAAGACCCGCTATATTAATAGTGTAAAACCCCTTCTAAATACATGATAATAGAGTGCCTGATGGATAGAATTATAACGTAACAGAGGAGGTAACATTTTTGATGGCACCTTGATTATCGGGGGCCAAGGTCGAACCCAGTGCGCTTCTAAACGGCACGGCTTCATAGTTCGATAAAACGTTTTCTTCACTAGTGCACATGCGTGTATCTGTGCCGTAGCAGTAGCGGCTACAGGTAAACTAAATCAATCAACTATCGCGTGTGCATCGTAACGAACAGCCAGAAAAGGCTAAGACAGAGTGATTACTGGCTGACTTACATAACCGCAGCAGCATTTGCAACTACAATCTGCACCAGCAAATAACGCCGCTAACGATACGAACGAGAGTGATGCTATCCTAACAGTAACGTTCATGACAGAAAACCTGTCGAAAAAAGACAGCACCACGAATATCCGACAGGAGTAGCGCTAACAAAACTTGCGACACAGTAACCGCACGAATTAGCACAAAGAGCAATAACACCCAAGCAAGCAGCATTAGTAGTGACCCCAAAAACAACAATTTTGCTGCAATCATACATTATCATACACATAAATGCACAAGTAACAATCGGAGTAACACACAGAGACACACACACATAGACACGTGTACGTAGACGAATGTCGATTTGCTTTTTAACTGTTTGGTCTGTCAACGCGCGATCGACTTCATTTGGTCTTGCTATTGTTCTGTTTTCTTGTTGCACTATTGTTGTTGTTGCTGCTGTTGTTGTTGTTCTAATGTTGCGCTGTCATTGTTGTGCGGTGGTGGTGGCGGCGGGTGCTGCTGCTGCTGTTGTTTTTGTTGCTGTTTGTTCGTATCATGTGCAGACGCGGCGAGATTGCGTGCTTCATTCCATTCCAGATCCATCATAGCGGGCCGGCCGACGTGACGCTGCCCGGCCAGCATGGAACGATTGCGTTACCATCGACGACAGCATCGACGAATCAGCAGAGACCGTCGTCGACAGGCCACGGGGGTTCGTCGAGTAACGGCAACCTGCGCATTGTGTCGGCGTCCGTCGTCGAGCAGATGGAGCAGTTGCAGGTCGATGACAACGAGGGCACCAATAGGCGCAGCGCCGACTTTCCCGTCGCCGCAGCCGCCGCCTCCACGGCTGACAGTCGCTGTTCGACGGGGGCGCGGTTGGCTGCAGCCGGCGCCACCCCCGCGGCCGCCTCCGCATCCGGCTGCGGACCTGACGGAACCAGCGGGGGCGGCGGAAACCAGCCGCCTGCACAGCCACAATGAGTAGGCGCCCGCGTTAGGGGCCCGCGAACGCGCTCCCAGTCGTCGAGTCCGTTGAAGGTCCGCCGCCGAAACGGTGTCCCAACGCCGGTACGCCGCCTAACGCATTTCCAGCATCTGAGGGTGATAGAAACCATACTGTGAGTGTGGCAACAGTCGAATAACATAACAACAACAACAGCAACCACGACAACAACAACAGCAGCGACCGAATTAACGAACAAACGAACGCGGCGATTGATAGTAAACCGTCAACGATAACAACGGTGATGTCGAACTTGAGGACGGTCGGAGGAGAGACAACAAGGTCGACGAAGCTAGTGATGCCCATGATACCCCACAACTTGCCCATTTTCATGCCGCCGACGGTGACGTACTCGAAAGCGTCTCTTATCATGCTCGGAGAATTCCATCTTAAATTGTATATTCTTCTGCAGATTCGTTGTCGTCGGATTCCCCCGGATTTCAGGGGGTGGTGCTCGATCACCCACTCGTCCATCGGTCTGTCTGCGCGTCTTACTGTTTTTCGGTTTATAGTGCACCACAATGTAACGAAGCTGTAACGTCGACTACTTCTGCTGCGACTACCACCACTACTGCTACGACGACGACAACGACAACAGTTAATCATGGTGTAGGACACCGTGTCTCTAGTATTCAGCCTGTATTGTTCACTGAGCTTCAGTCTATGGTGATCCGACGGACTGTTGCGAGATATGTTTTTGTTGCCTACAAAGGGCATTCTACATATTTGTATATCGTGATATATATATATATATATATATATATATACATATAATGGCATTGACTACAATGGCGGTTAAACGTAGACGAGACGGCTGGGATGGTCCCCTGGTGCATGCGAACTGTATAGCGCGAGTAAAGGCGGCGTTTCTGACTTTTCTAAACCCTTGATCTAAACCGTGTTCATAATATCCGATCCAATCGAACCGAGGCGGACAACAAACGCCACTCTTCCCAATGGCCTACACAGTCCATAACAAATACTTCCAACTGAATAGCCGTACCGAGTTGCATTATTGAAAGATATACGCTTTGCTATAAGACGACCTGAAACTGTTGCGAGCAGACGTAGTAACAAAGAAGAGAAACACAGCGACAGTCGTAAAATTGTCGTAAAAAAAAAACAATAACAACGACAACAACAATAACAACAACAAAGACGTCGACGACGACTACAACAACAGCAACAACAACAACACAAACAGAGACGCCGACGACAACGACAACAAAAACAACAACAGTGGTGCTGATAGAACGAAATGCTTTTAACGGCTCCCCCAAAACCACAATGACAGCGGCAGCGACACTAGTAACAACAAGAACACCGGCAACAACAACAATAACAACAACAACAACAACAACAACATGGAAAACTACGATAGTTATGGCATCAAATCAACCGTGGTTAGTGTTGGTTACACTAATCGTGAATAGCTATTTTTGTACATAGACTCTACAAACGCGCATACATTATTTCTAAATAAGAGGACCACAATCATGACATTAGCTTAGCTGTAACGTATATACTCTAAATATTATACCATCGTTGTTTATATATATATATATATATATATATATATATATTTGGTGCGTAGCTAAATGTGTACGTGTAGCCAGTTAGCTAACTATACTGAACGGGAAGATGTTTGTTCCCTGTATCTGGTTTTGCTATACATCTGTATAACCTATTGGCTCTGTAATGCTGGGACGACGCTGAGTCGTAGATGCATTCGTCATTGGCTGGCGACTATAGCGCGCATGGCCATACTGTGAGCCTATTTGGATACATGTTTATAACCTTAGGATGTACGCCACCAGAAACTATGGCACGAAATACAGTTAGAAGGTGTTACTGATGCTGACGCGGCCGCCGCAGCTACCGTTGATCAGACTTCGATCAGGAGAGAGCTGTTTTTTGGCCTCGGGGGTACGTGAGGTGGACTACAGCCGCAGGTGAAGTCGGTTTGTGAAAGTTTTCGGGAACATCGACACAGGGCGACCAGATCCATTGATATGTTATTATTATTATTATTATTATTATTATTATTATTATTATTATTATTATTATTATTATTATTATTATTATTATTATTATTATTATTATTATTATTGTTATTAATATTATTATTATTATTATTATTATTATTATTTAATTTCCAGGGTGGGTTTCAGGAGGTAAGACACGGACTTATCGGTCTGGCGTTTCTCGTCGTGCTCGTTGCTAGGCTTTACTGGCTGGCGGCAGTTGTGGCATGGCCCGGATGTCCACACCGCACCATTGTACTATTTCAGCGCAGAGCAGGTGAAACCAGATCGCCATACTATTAGTATTGTGAAGACGGTCGCATCGCGTATTGGACAGCACACTCGCCTTCATCACGCCGTCATCCGTCCGGGTCACGCACTCGCTCCTGTTGATGACGAGTCTATCATTGAAAATGCGTATCATGACGGAGGCGGTGTTGTTAATTCAGGTCACGACGACTTGCAGGACGAAACGGACCCGACGCACAAGGAAACCCGTCGGCTGAAGGTTGACTGAAGGACTGCTTCGGACTCACTCCGTAAAGGCATTGACGTGATGCGCCGAGTTGATTGCCCGTTGGAACGAATTGGACCTTGTGGCTTTGCCCACTCAGAGACAAGCGACAGCTGTGAAGAACTGCATTTCGCGTCCTACATGACGCTATAGGCAAATGCAAGTTGCGTGTCTGATAGACGCGTCGATGTACAGGCATAATTGTGCATTTTTAGCTTTTTTTTCGGTGACTTTGCCTACAAGGCATTGTTATTGTCGTTGTCGTTATTGTTGTTGTCGTTGTTGTTGTTGTTGTTGTTGTTGTTGTTGTTGCTGTTATTGTAGGTACCAGTTGACATATTGCTGTGACAAACACGACTAGACTCTACGTAACAAGCTAGGAGGTTAGGTAAAAGGAGGTCAGCGTATTCAATGCGCCCATGATGACAACGATAACTAATTGCACGCGGTGACTTGCCAACTTAACCTGGCTCGGCGTGATGAGCCCGGCTTAAGGCCAACAGGTGTTATTTGGTACATATTTAACTATGACGCTAGAGAGATTCTACAGACCTATCGTTAAAATCTGCCTGGCGAAGCGCGCCACTATGCGCCTGCAGTTGTCGCAGCAGTAGAGAGAGAGAGAAAGGTGCAGAAAGATATACTAGTTTGGTGAGCGGGTTAACCAGTAATGCATTGTAGATTATGTGCATACTCTTGTCAGCTTCACTTGAAGACGAAAAGCGCGTGCTAGGTGAACGTCAGCATTCTGGAGCTTTCCGATCGCCGCCACATGCCAATGAGAGCCTGCCCGTTGATCTAACAAACATTGGGTCTTCTTCACAGGTTGCTAGTTCTGCTACGGTGCAGAACAGCAATGGAAACAATAGCCTTGGCGACAGTTAAGACTGCGCGAAACTGCGCAGCAAAGTTGGTGACGCGGCTGAAAACGTGCACCGTTGACTTTATAGTTGCCGAACCTTGTACAGAAACAAACTGTTCACAATATCCGATCGTAGACGAAATATATGGCACTGGAGAATGGCATATGATTAGGGCTAACTACGGGCGAAAGCACGGGGCAAAGCGTACTAAAGTGAGATAGAAACCATGTAGGCCACATCGCCAACAAACCAGAAGTGCAGCGTTTAGACCTAGAAAAGAATCGAATGCGTACTCAAATGAAGTTTTGTATTAGCGGTATCTGGACGAAGCTGACGCTCTTCTACGTATTCATCATGCAGTTCATTTATCTCTGCAGGTTATTCCTTCTTATGATTTTTGTATTCAGAAAAACATTCACTGAACTTGTCGCGTCAAAGACTACTCCATGTTTCCGATCGGAATGTGCCCAGTGCGGTCGACGGGCGGAAGTACAGGGCATTCGTGGATCGCTCCAGCTTAGCTTTAGTTCTGAAATTTATATATATATATATATATATATATAGAAAGAGAGAGAGAGAGAAAGTTGCACGAGAGGGAAAGTAAAATTGTAAAGCCATACCATACACAAAAAACTTGTGTGCTGATATACTGTGGTTCCTCACTCAATTGAGCCATAAGAGCAGAGTAATCGTATACATATGAGTACGTGCGTGGAAGTAATGTCCCATATTATAGGTATGAAAATCGTATATATATATATATATACAAATAGATCCATGCATACACATATGTCACACAAACACGAAAGGCCCGGAAGCGGCCCCAATATAGACGGCTATCTCAGCGGTACCTGTGGGAGCCCAGCTGTTAACCGCAAAGGTGAAGCAAACGTGTTGAAATATTGTAAATGTCGAATCGGTGCATATGAATCTGAACGACCCCAAAATTCCGGGTTTATAGGATGCCTCATCGTATCGTATTTTATTTAATGTGAAACGTTTAAACGAAATAAACGAAAAATATCAACGTTGGTACTTAAAACCACGACACGTGAGCCTCTATTACTTAGTGGATCCTTTTCACATTGGTAATTCTTTTAATGTCAAAATTTTAATTGCTGTTTTTCATACACCATTCAAATACTCCAACTAGTGTTGATTTACTCTAGAAACGTAGATTGAATATTTTCAAGTACATTAGTCTGATATTTGTCAATCAATTTGATATCGAGCAGTTATTAATGACCGTTACATAGTCACACAGTTTGTATAAAAGTCGTGCATGGTCTACGCGATTTAAGACCCTTGAGAGATTTGAAATAAACACAACGCAAAATGATCCATGTTTAGAGAAATGCAACATTTATGTATGGCCGTGACGTATCCGCTCTGGACATAGAACAGACATTATATAGAGGCTCAGCTGTAGAAGGAAAGCCTGTTTTTAGTCTTGAAAGCGTGCCGTCGGCCATCAGATTGATTTTTGACTCATGTTATACTACATTGCACTGAAAACGTTTAAACGTCAATTTAGTCCAAGTGCGCTGCTGTAAATGATTTACCAAAGCAGTCGTTATGCTTGTATATATATATATATATATATATATATATATATATAACAAAGGTGATTAATAAATGAATGATACGTAATAATATATATAACGCCGAATACAAAAGAAAATTAAAAAATAAGATGAACAATAAAATGAAAAGCTTACTATCTTCGGCTAAAGCGCGGAAACTGGCACCCATCAAATGACCGAATTTCTTGCAGCGTTAGTTGTGACTTCTCAAGGCTACGTACTTTCATTGACGCTTTGTACGTGTAAGACCATACGCTTCATCATCCGGAAAGGGAATCCAATGGAAGGAATCCGCTACTATTTGTTACTAATGAACGCACCATTCAACAATTTCTTACGTCTCAACGGAGGCGTGACCATCCTCTAAGGCCGCATTCCAGAGAGCCATTTCTTACTAGCATGCTTGTACATGTGGAACAAACGCCATGAACGTAGTGGTACGATGCAATGCCATTGCGTTGTGGCCATTTCACACGCAAACACAACCACCCGTCTTTCTTTCTCTTTTTTATAACGGAAACGCAAATCCCCCCCCTCAAAGTCCTCAGTTCGGAAATATGAGGCCATGGTCGACACCATGGTCGAGGAGTGCTGTGCTCTACCGGTTCACACGGATCTCGTCGTGCCCTCAGCTCACGAACCCGAAGGGATCCGTCAAGCCGCTCTACGAAGGACTGGGCACAACCACTCGTTTACCAGACATATAGTATTATCACCTATGGTCTCTAACGCTCGGCTTTTTTTATAAAGGCAATGTCCTTGACAACATTTTGCAAGTTTGCAATAGATACTATTTACCCATATGTCTTTTGTTTTTCCAATACATACTTTTCACACAGGGGTTTTGAGAGGTTTAGCGACCAAGCTTTCCCTTTGTGGAACGTAATTGTTGTTCGTATATTCATCATTGCTGCTAGCGTGTTATTTTTATCAGCTCTTTCGGCTCTTGCAGTAAAAAATAATAACGTTATGGCAACCGCTTTTGGCCATGCTTCATGTTTTTCCGTACTAAGATATTTCTCGTCGGCTGATTTGGATGGTTCTTTCCGCCGGCAGAAATTTCAGCTTAAATTTATTGTCTTTTTTTATTGCTAGTTTATACAAACGTAACTGAGAACAATGCGTGGCTATATTTTTCAGTTCTCGGATCCGCTCTCCGCTATATATAGATATATATATCTTGTGGTTGTACGCTAGCTATAACCATAAGTCCCAGGAACCCTGCTTTCCATTTTGTTAGGTCACTCGTCTGTAGAAATGACTTTCTCTTGCGTTCGCTTAATTGTCGCTCTAAAACTTGCTCAAACTAACAATATTGGTAGCCATTTTGTGTGAATTGGGAGAAATTGTTCATGCTTGGCAGGTATCCATGAAGTACACCAAAAAAGACCTAGTCATCTTTGTTGGTGTTCGACTGATAAATCATTTAACTAATTGTATCTGATCTATTTTATTAGCCATTCGCGATAAGCTTTTGACAAACGTGTATAATATACATCACAGACATCGCATTTCAAGAGTTGAGACAGCGGAATTGCTCTTTCACAACGCTGAAGGTGATATAGATCACACGGACAGCCACAAAGTTTGCATATACACTCCGGCGAGATCTCATGAAACATTGAAAGCGTTGTGTAAAGGCGCCCTGCCCGATCAGTGAAAAAAATGTCAAGCTCCTTAGGCGTAAATCCTATCCCGCGATCAATACACATGGCATTTGTTATAACAAAACAAAAGAATAATTTTGTCACCAACTTTACCACATGGTTAAACGATGGGAATCTCTTGGCCTCTGACAGCACAAACTAAGAAATATCGTCAACGAGACTTTTTACGACTTCACGAAACCCCTTGTTGAAAATGTTAGATAAAACTCTGCGCATGGCGCTTGATGTAAGTCGTCATTTTCAAAAACGGTAACGAATTGCCGTTGTCCTCTCCTATCAGCATGTACTTGAGCAGCGACTTCCAACCAGTATTACCCCTTTTTATTCCAGTTAAAATGGAATCTGTGTGCAGCTGACGTTTCTCGACCCGAAAAAAGTACTCAATTGCTGTAAGCTTCTTGGTCCTAGGTTGTACCATTTTCAGATCATTGGAATCCTAATAATTTACCTTCCTCCATTCGCTTTGACAATTTTCTTAATAGATTGTAGGTGATCTGTGTAACGCTCGGACGTTTTAATAAAGTCCCACATAAGCAGCCCCCACTGCTGTGACATTAGCGAGCTTTCGGCTACGTCGACAAATATTGCCGAAATATCACTAATGCAATGACAAAGCCATTGTTTTTTCTTTTCATCAGTGAAGTGAACTTGCAAAATACAAATTACTTGAACCTGGATTCTGCGCTCCCTCCCAATCTTGGCAATACTACGGTATTTTTCCATAACTTCGAGGACGTGTGAGTGACGTCCCTGCTATTCTCTTTAGTAAGCTCTATCTCTGCTTATGTATCTCCGTACTTACATGCTGCCAGAAAGAGAGATTATTCCAAGGCATACATCGTCCTGAGGGGATGCGTTTAAACCTACGGGGGCCTGGCTGCACCTTCCCTCCGATTTCTTCGTAAGAGTGCCGCGCAAGCCTCTCCCAATTAGAGGTCTTTGTGGTAATCTTGAGCGTCAAAACGGCGCAGCAAACCCCTGCGTAGGAGTGGAATGGCAGGAAGCCGCGTCACGTCTACGCCATGCCGCAGAGCTCTGCTCCTCAGAGCCGATAGGGGGCCGCTGCTTCTCAGAAATTTAGATATATACTGCGGAACGCTGGAGGCACCCCGGAGGGAGAGAATAGCGCAGGCCCTGCTCAATGGAGGTGGAGTATGCTCAATGGAGCGACCGTCCGAGTCAGGGTGGGCACGAATAAGACCCTTGCGGAGATGCTTGGGGAGGCGGGAGAGATATCACAGCTCGACGACTCGTTGAGAGCACAAAAGGCGCTGCAAAAAAAAGGCGGGGACTGCCACCAGGGAGCCCATAGGATTGCATGCAGACTGTAGGGAGGCGGGAAAGCTGGGCACGGCCTTGTAGGGGTAGACCCCATCGTGGAGGAAACGCAGATTGGCAGCGCGCTGAAAGAGGCGCTAGGTTAGCTAGAGCGGACACCTGGCACGCACTAGTTAGAGCAAGAGCGGCAGCATCCGCGTACTTCAAATAAACCTGAACTGCTGCCGAGTGCATGCTGGAGAAGACCGTAAAGCGGCAAAGTGTCAATCTTTGCCTCTTTTCGGAGCCCATTGCGGCCAGGCGGATCGACTGGGTAGCATATGCCCCAGCTGCATGTAGCGGCGTAGTGGACAGGCGACGCGCGGAGTGCAGCGTAGCAAGCGGAAGGAGGGAATGGGGTTTATAGGTAGAGGTGAGAGTACTAAGGAATACATCTAGAACAGAGTACTAGGGAATACATCGGGAAAAAGTCCTAATAGCAAGGGACTTTAATGCCGCAGGCGTGGCATGCTGCAGTCGGACAACCTCGTCGAGAGTGCGGATACTCTAGGAGTGGATGGCGGAGTTGGGCCTGGCGGTCGTCAACGTTGGGGAGGTTCGACCGTTCACAAAGGGCATGCAGGACTCCTACATAGATCTCACTATAAATGACAAAGCCGACTTTCTGCGGTCAATACTTCAAGGATGGAAAGCGACGAAGAGACGATAAGTGACTATAGACATATTTATTTTACTCTGGCTGCGCCTTCCAGAGACTATGAGACGCCTGAGCATGACGAAACTGCAAGAGGTCATAAACGAGGGGGCGTTCTTAGGTGAGTGCGAGGGAGTTCCAGTGTGTGACCAGGGCCTATGAGGCAGCGGAACCGCCACTGGTAAAAATTATTAAAAATGCATCCGCCAAGGTACTAAAAAAACTTAGACATTGAGGAGGCCAAAGAGGTATTCATGCAACTCGTAAACATGCTGCTTAAGAAGGGAGCCTTCCCTGGGGTGTGGCCAAGGGCGGCCTTAGTTATCATTCCTAAACCTAGTCTGTCTTCGTAATACGATGGAGAAGGTAGTGGATAACATAATCGTTTGGCGGCTCAACGAGGAACTAAATATCAAGCAGGCCCTCTCGAATGCCCAGTACGGCTTCCGAAGCGGTCGCTCCACTCCGGGCGCACTGGAGCGAGTGGTCCAGCGGGCACTGAAAGCAACCACTCAGTCGCGAAAGACTAAAAGCCTTGTTCTGTTTATCCTTAGCTGCCAAGAATCGTCAGAAGCTCTGCTCAATCCAGAGGACAATGGCCATAATGGTAAGTCGGGCGTACCACATCACCCCGACAAAGGCCGTCCTAGTCCTTGCTGGAATTCCTCCTTGGGTTCTGCTGGCAAGCGAAAAAAGGCACAGAATCCAAATAAACTACTTGACCATACAAGCTTGAGGTCGCAGCCATGCAAGATGCTGCCTGGCAGGATGATTGAGCGGACAAAACACGAGCAATGAACCAAGCAACGCATACCAAATCTCACGGCCTGGTACGGCTACAGCTACGGGGAGCTCTCGTACTACCTCACCAAGGTGTTCACTGAGGGCATTTTCGGTCATACACGGACAGGATTTGGAAGGCGCGGTGGCGCACATGATGGTGTCGGAAGACGGGTGGAGGGAAGAAAGAGTAGCACTTGATTATTTGACGAAGCTGAAAATAACATTGAAGCGAGACGGAAGAAACAGGGCTGTCGACGCCCTGGTAAAGCAGGTGGAAACGAAGAGCCAAAGGAGGATAGAGACATGGAGGAGGGTGCACCTCCCGGAGCCGGAAGAGCACAAGAGGAGCGTAGAGAACGCTAGAGAAGTAGAGTAGAGACCTGGGACGTAAAAAGGAATTCAGATTTCTTTATGCGTCTTATGCAAGTTTCTGACAGCTGCCAGCGAGGCATGTGTATTATACATTTACGAAACATCTATTTATGGAAAACAAAAATAAAGGCGTCGGAAGCCAAGAGAAAGCTTCTGGAAACGGTGGCACAATCTGTCACACTGTATGGGATGACAAACACAAACTCCATTCATTACACCCGGCTAACCGCGATTGCTAACGTCCATTGGGCCAAACTGAGTGTTCCCTGATCGTTTGCCGTTTGCAGCAGCATGCCCGACCAAACAGACAACGCAGAGAGAACTGATGATGCGGCAATCGAGGCAACCAAAACCTTGCCTTCGGTTCACCTTCGACGCTCTCTTAATTTTTAGCACAATCCGGGTCAGGTTAGTGGTTGCTGCTGAACATCTGCAACAGGGTATTACCACCCGGATTCCAGAGGACGGGTTTCAGAATCGAACCATGTGGAACCAGTAGGTAAATCTGTACTCTTGCCTCTCTGCAATTGTACTTTGTTCATCAATGTCGGATGCAATCATTCGGCATAATGCGATTATTCGGCAGGTAAGTAAATATCGCTCATTTATCAACGCTTTTACGAGTACTTTCCAGCTCACTGTGTTTTAGGCGTATTTGGCATCCAGGGGGGCCAAAAACATGCATTTTCTCCCTTTGGAGTCTGCGCGGTCTCTTGTTATATAGCTCGAATATAGGTCTGCTACCATACTTGGCGTCTAATAAAGCTTCTTTGATTTTGCTATTTTCATTAAATTCAAGGGTTTACAGGCCGAATCACCCGTTTTTTTACGGTGTAGAGATGAGGGCCAGACTTGCTTTCTTCTTTAGCCTCGGTAATCTCTTTTCCAACCAGCTCTACAAGTAGGGTCTGGAGTATCCTTGGCTACCGCTTGACGGATAGCTTGGCTACCTCGGGGGTTTATTAATGGGGGCCTTTCTAGGCGCCAGCCGTTCTCCAGCCCGATCACGCCCCATTACCGTTACCTCAGGAATACCTTCCAACTAGGAACTCCTTGTTACCCCTGTAAAACTGTACCGGAAAAATAGCAAAATTTTTCTTCCTCTGCATCTCTGGCGGAAATTTCAGGGGAGTTCTTCAAAGCTTGGTTATGATGATCTGGTGCGGCAAACTCTATATATTACTTGCTATCTTATCAGATGAGCCTTCAGAATCTCTCTCCGCCGGTCTTGTACCTAGCTTGCTAGAAGTCGGCTCGTGCTCGTGAAAGTCGTGGGTGAGATCACGCATAGTCTTCTCCTCCTCCATGAAACGCCATTCCCCTATCATGGAAAACATCTATTCGCTGTTTTGTTTGTTTTTCGGCTCCCTTGCTCTCTTCCTCTTGTGTTGTCTTTCTCCTTCTTAGAGGCCCTTGTTTTCGACACCTCCCCTATGGGACGATTTAAGCTGCCGCATCTCTCGTTGGAGAGAGGCCACATTGTCAGAGCAATTACCCATTTACCCCCTAAAAACTAGGCGTCTTGACTTTCTCTTTATGCAACTTTAACCATGTGCTCCGGGCTCCCACATATAAAGCAGATCTTTCTTGCAGCATTCGTCCCTTGCAGTCTAGGGGTTTGACGGTGCCGTTCTCTGGCATTTAAAGCAGTTGGGGACCTCAGACACTCATCATGCTTGCACAACATCGTTTGGGCTTAAGGGTTTGTGGTACAAGAAGTCCCTGCGCCGAACGACAGGACCACTACGGCAATACCTTTGCTCTACAAAGCCTTGGTTTGCTCGTTAATGGTGACCTCTCCCGGCGAATCGTAAGTCTCCACAAGAGAATTCTTCACTTCCACCTTATCTAAGAAAGAGTCGATCCGCATAAGGCAACCGTGTAGCTCGCCATCAAATCTCGGCAGTCGGCCTGCACATATGAATAGCCTGAATATAGGCTACTAATGCTCTTCCCGTGCCGTTCCGGTGCTCCTCCAGCTGAAAAATGAGACTGCTTTTTTAATCTGGTCAACACCGCCGCGCATGCTTGCCCCACTTTAGTTGATCGGGTGTGGGCTCTCTTGACGGTGTCTAAGACGGTTTTGCCCCCTTCTACATTTAGCCTTAGCGTGCCTCGCACTCCCGGTCCCCCAAGTTCTTCTCGTTTAGTTGGCGTTGCCAGTGAACCTCGTGCATATCTTGATATTCCTGCTGCCATCGCCGGCCTTTTTAAAGCAGATTCCTAGAGCTCTTATGAGGGGCTTTGTTTCACTTCATATCTAAGACGTACACCAGTGGTATCTTCCCCACCTCCAAGCTTGATAACTTTTTCGATAACGGCCTGTAGCGCTCTAGGCTTCACATGAGTTTCTCTAAGTCCACAGCACACACGAGATGATAGCGTTGAGCGGCCCTTGTCTAGCCTGGATCGCATATGAGCTCTATAACGTCACTGTTTTAACTACTACGGCATTATTGGGGTACAAGTTACCCACCACCGAGGCTAAGGAAAACTGCGCCGCGAGCTTGCGACCACTCTTGCTCCGAAACCCCAACCTGTTTCTCGAGTGTCACTGCTTCCTTGATTGCCTCTTTAAATTGTACCATTATTCTGTCTCCCTTCGTGCTTTGACATCTGAAGCAGAGCACCTCACTTTCGTCCCTAGATTTTGGCTGTTTTGTTCCTACTTTGATTTATAGGTTTCCTCATCCCTTCTTTAGGTTATATCTACCTGTAGTTCCATATAATTTGTAAACAGATGACCGACTTCCCATTTAAGAACCTTAAATGGTGCCCTCGTTCAATTTTTTTTGGGTCCCTTATCCAATCTCTTACATCTTGAGAACGTGTATTTTGCACTATTTCACTAAGCTGTCTATCAGGACGGCATCCTAGAACTGCCTTTCCATTTCAGACCTTTCCTTCTTCTCTCTTACCCTCCGTCCACTTTTTGCCTTCTCTCTCAACTGTTCCCCCGCATTCGCTATTACCTGGCCCCTCCTGGAAGTTAGCGAGCCTTTTCCTAGTTGATAAGGCTGTGCAGCTACAGCTATGTAATCTGCAATGCTGTGTAGGGCGATACTGTGCAGGATATCTGTATACATTCTGCAACTATACCGTTTATGGCACTATTTCACACTGCATGTACTCCCCCTTGTTCGCTGAGTTTGTCGTAGTTTCGTCAAGACCCGTCCGCACATTTGGCACGAATTTTATAAGGCTGCTGTACCTATTTAAAAGAGTGCAGCTTGTTCCGAAATTCCTTAGGTACACGCTCATTAAACCACAACTGTGACCTTCGATCACCAAAACAAAACACAGCTTTTCCAGGATTGTATCCTTGCATGATCTCGGTTGCTACGCAGTCGCTTGCTTTCGGATTTTTCGGTTATTTATTTAGTATGAACAGATCCTTTTCGGAGATCTCACAACCTCATCTAGCAACCGTACAAATAGTACACTCTTCAAATGTCCTCTGTTCATTATTGAAAATGCTGTCATAGAGTACGCCGTGCTTCTAGCTTTACGTAGAAGTGGTTCTCTTATTCCTGCAGTAGGGTGGATTTGCACAAAGTATACACTTTGTAGAGGAAGTAATATATCACTTTCGGCAAAGGTCTTTTGCTGGCAGCAATTTTGCGATATTGAAGTATGTCTCAGCACTTGGATTTAACGCGCTTCCATTGCGGTATAGGGTAATCAGCCTGTCTCTGTACAGCTAATTGTGCAAAGTTGCTTCAGCGCCGCGTATTCTTATTTTAATTATATTTTTGCCTTGTTAGGACCGTTTATGTCTTTAGGTCCTTACACATAGGGTGACACTACGATGTTATACAGATGGACTCCAATGTTAGACCGATCTGTGCGTCCTGCAGTTACCGCGACCTGTGCGTCCACTCTGACAGTCTACTGGTGACTGCTTATCGTAGCCAATTTATCTCGATATATATGGCACGTGTCGCAACTTGTCTCAGTGACTGCTCACACATGCGCCTTTGCGTAGTCACGTATATGATGACTCGAACAACGAAATCACGTCCTTTCTGCTCGCAGCACATTCGACCAGGTTGAGCTGCCGCCCATGATACTCCCTATGTCGCCCTGAGCTAGCAGCGTAGCGCCACGCACTTGAAGAACTCGTCGCAATGCGTACATCAGAGTCGCCAGCATATTCGCGGTATTTTCATTGTAGTTGGCACGAGCGCCCACTACGATTGCGCTTGCTGCGGCAAGCAATCTTTACACTATTTACACGGGTGCGAGAACCTCTGAAACATGGAAACAGGCCGGACGAAAGAACCGACACGTTCTCACGCGCTTTGCTGTTCATGGTTTTCATCACGTTTCATGCGGGACGGGGGGGGTTCATGCACCTGCAGATACATGTATCTGTATAAGATTTGGTGAAAAATGCCCCAGGTACCACGCGGCATCGTGTGCTGCGGTACCGTCGTTGAATAGCCTATTAGATGCGACTCGGCGCAGACAAGGTGCGGACTCACAAGAGGTTAGCTTTAACCACTTTTAATATTTGTATAATTATTGTGGAGATCATGGACTACACTACTCGGTATACCGTAGAGACGATTACTATTATTGCCTTACCATGATTTAATGGAACTGCGCTCTGCGATGCCCGATCAAGCCGGTGGGAGAGAAAATACAAACGATCTCGCATGTATTTCACTGTTGCCATATGGCAGTGTGTAATTACATACTGTGCTTACTCAATATTACACGCCAGCGCTGACATAAAATATGACAATCCTCATATTTTCTGCCAGTCACGTTGTCAATGAGAAATGCATACTCGAATTGTAGTCCCCGCAATGTACAGTCAGTTACATCGTCAACTGACGTGCTCACCATATACCCTACTTGCGGCGAGCAAATGCGTTTAAAGAATGATTCCATGTGCCTGAATTCCGGTAAACTTAATTTATTTCAGTGTCATCGTTGTGTACCATTTGTCATGTTGGTGATCAGCACACCCTTACTTTAATGTTCCGTCCAACTATCGATAGCGTTTGCTTACTTAAATTGAGGTTAATCTTCTTAGATGCGCTGGTATCATCAAATATAGCGCTTTTTCTTATTAGGTTCGTACGTTTTTGGGTTTAAGGAATGATGGCAACCTCTTCTGGAACTAACCGACATCTAGTTTTATACGCGAAGATGCCCACTCGCGTCAACTCTAGCTTAGTAACAGAACATGTAGGTCATTGATATACATGAAGTGGCGTCTAGTGAAAATGCTGTTGGGTCTTACACCTGCAAAAAATGCGTATATATTATGTTCCGTTCTGAGCTTGAAATACAATATGAGTCTTAGGAAGCCCATGCATATTTGCACATCTATAACCCTTCTGCAAGGTAATCACATGAACATCCCTTCTCAACTGACTCAACAGTCTCATACGTTTGGTTAAAAGAAGCTAACCTCTTCCGGAACTAGCCTTCGTTCAAGCCCATGGGCTACCTTCGCAGTACAGAGCCTGTATACTTTCGAGTGTATTTGCAAGTACTCATGAATAAAGCTATGTGTTTCAACTAGTCGACGGCTGGTATTATAACTGTTATATGTATAAGAAGGTGCCTATTCATATTATGTAGAACTTAATAACGCAATAGGAGTCCATGGGCAAAATTAATTGTTGCTGTTTGAAACAGCGCAATAATTGTTTTACAGGTATTTACTGCCAAGCCGAAGCCACTAAAGGTTGTTATACTTTTGTTGATCTAGATGTTGTTGTTATAAGTGCTACAACAAATGTTAGAAAGATTATTACGAAAAAAGGAGGAAGTTCTAACCCTGGCTACACACCAGTGTGTCTGTGAGCTGGTCTGGTGGAAATGGAGGCAGTGTCCCAATGTATGCGCACTCCGCATTCGGTGAAATCAGGTGGAATCGGCGACACTGTCAAGTGATAACGGGAGTGTTCAAGCTATTGGATTTAAAAATTTGCCGCCCTGGTTTTCATGGCTATGTCATCGAAGGGTACTCCATGAGGTCCGGTTAACCGGCACTCCGAGACGACCTTGTATCAACGACTGGGGATCTGCTCTGTGTACTAATGGGTGACACAAACAGTGATTATTTGGGTAACGACGCTGTGCTAAATACTGCTCTGGATTTGCTAGCAAGGGCAATGAGCAGGCCATGCAGTGTCACCTGGGTCGTGCCTAGACCATACCGCTATTGCCAGTTGTGAGCGTTATGTCCGTATCCTTCCGCTTGCCGTTGGCACGGTCTTTGTTAACCGTTATCCAGTAGATATCACACTGATAGGCAATAAAGCATTTTTAGCGTCGTTGACGACAAAACCAAGTTCGATTGCTGCAAGTTCCTATAGGAAGTTCGATAAAAACAGCCAGCGAAGGTTTCAACACAGTGTCATCGGGATGGATTAGTGTACCTGTGCTCGGCTTAACGGATTCCAACGAGGCTTTAGATGTCATACAATGGTAAGCTATGGCTCCTGTATAGCGATTACTTTTTGTTGTGAAAGCGAAGGTCAATATTTCAATTAAAACGGGCGTGTTTTCAGAACGCCAAGACATCTGTTGATGACCCCGTTATATAGGGTAAGGGCGGAAGAAACCAACCTAGTAACTATCGTTTGATATCCTTGATTTCTTGCATCTCAAAAGTATTTGGAAAGCTTGCTAAATAACAACTGGGGAGTTATTTAAACGATTTATACTTCTTCAATAAAAATCAATTTAGGAAGACACGATCAACTAAGTTTGCATTGGGACATATCTGATGGGAGACCATTAAAGCTGCGGAGGATGAAAATATATGTACTGGTGCATATCTTGACGTAGTCAAAGCGTTCGACTGCCTCGAGCACTCTATATTTCTAAAGATGCTGTATTAACAACTGGGCTGCGCGACAAAAGTTTATAACTAATAATATCTCCCTCTAGAGTAAACGTCTCTAGATCTCCCTCTTGAGTAGACGGCTCTGCTGTTCCTCTCACATCAGAGGCAAAATGATGTGGCATTGTCGCGCGGGTGTGACTCTGTGGTACATCAGGCTCGGGTTTTTCAAGCTTGATTAGCTGACACGTTTAAAGTTAGTTAGCGGTGCTAGCCTATAAGGTGCAAAACAAGGGAGTACCGTCAGATTTCTGCTTTTGACTTTGCCTTAACCCCAGTACGGTCGCAGCGCTAAAGGATCAACTCAGGGTGCCAGGGTTGAGACTCACCCTTCTTCAGCGCCCTCTGGCCCATCATTTAAAACGAGCTACCATTGGCGAATCCAAATGCAGGCCGGACCGTTGTTTTTAATCTATATCTTCTCTTTCAGCTGAAAACCGAGAAAACCCGTGGCTCGTAGTAAAGTAGACTTGAGTGAAGTCGACCATATTCTGACACAATTATATAAGGGCTGCGCACTTGGAGCGGCTCAGACGAGAGCGAAACTGATCGAGAAATGACTAACAAACCAGTTTCCTCTAATCAACTGTCCAGTCGTCGCTGCGCTGTATTTTCAAAACATTTAAGCGTAGTCTACTACAGAAAACTAAAAAGATTGGACAATAATTATATACGAGAGCTATGTAACTTTTTTTCTACTAATGGTCTATGCTTTGGGACCAGCAATGAGTGACTGTAGCAAGCTTCACTGGTCTGGCCGGAATTCACAAACTGCAGCATTTTCAACCGCGCTCGGAACCATAATCAGTTTAGGTTTATTGTACATAGCCCCATTCACACGCAGCATCAACGCGTCTATTTGATAATTCACCTATGACACAAGTCCCTGAGCCACATTGATGAGACACACACACACATGATACGCCATTGGATTTGCTCCGTGTGTGCGCTTCAACAACTTAATTAAGCCAACAAATCGATTACACATATTTTCCACATGACTACCAGATGTGTTCACCACGTTTTGCCCTAAGGCCACTAGCTCACCAAAGCAAAGCTCCGTATAGGCTTTTTTTGGTCAAATGCCTTAGAATCTAGGGCAGTCACCATGCTATATTTTGTCGCTGAGAAAGCCACATCACATACAGGTACGGATTGGCAACATTTTGGTCAAATAGTTAAAATGAATTAAATACGTAATACCCCTGGATATACAGAAGTTACGAAACACCTTTCCTGTAATCTGTCTGAGAGGGACCAGGTAAGTCTACCGTACTTTGAGTAAAATAATCTTACCTATGGACATAGCTGGCGCATTACTATCTATGGATTAGTCAGTGCAACACTTCAGTAGCTTTGCAAATGCGCTGTTTTTTACGGAGCCAAGAAAATAACTAATAACATGCAATAATTAAAATGTACATACTAGCTAGGCTATTGCATAGCCATACTCCAGAAATGGTACATTTCTTTTAAATGTAATTTAAATTACCGTGCCTACGTGTATTTACAACATATATCTCATAACTTTGGTTTGTTAGATAATATATATCTGCAGACCGTAGAGCACAAACAGCTCTTGCACTAATGCCCATATAGATAGAAGCTAAGTCAACAAGTCGGTCGGTAAGTTTTGCGCTTGAAGAGGCAAAATGTTGCTGATCTCATACGAGATTTCATTTGTGCAAAACCTCCACTGACTTCGAAGATCCGTCTTTCGAGGCTGATCTGTCATCAGCGTTGTTCATCTGTTAATGGACACCCGGATTTAAACAAAACCACTTTCCGTGCCGCTCTCTTAAACCTGGCCCATATACGCACTCATATTTAATCGGCAAACAAGGCTAAATGGTCGAACGGATGGCTAGGGAGGTAAGATCTGTAAGGGTATAGCAGTAGTGTGTAGCAACAGTAACAAACTTTAGCAAATCAGAATCCCCCCTTCTTGGTGACCTCCAGCCTAAGCAAATTTGTTAGTCCACAACCCGAAACTTATTTAACGCATTACTAAGAATGTCGTCTTAAACAGTATAATCATCAATAATAACATCGTCAATACAAATAAGTGTCAACGATATTCTTAGCCTACAAAATGATAGGTAAACTTTTGTACTATAATACTAATTCATGGTGAATAAACATTTCAATTAAAAAACACAGTATAATCTCATTAGAAGTCCCAGCGGCCTGGATATCTACTTGGGTTTTATATATGCTTGTTTCTTTAAACGCAGGTAGACCTAATACGCGTATTTTACCGAACTTTCTTTGACCTCATCGAATGTATCTTTTATTTTAAAAAAAATATATGTTTTTAATTTTTGGTTTTTGGAAAAAATACAGAGTGTCACTTTCGGGTAAATAGTGTATATTGTAAGGCAAAGATCGAGTTGTTCTTCTTCAATAGTGCGAGACAACTATCGACGGGCGCGCCGGTTCTTTATCTGTGTAAAAAATCTAGTGCGAACTCTTCCAGAATTATTAACATTTACGGAGGGCCGACTTAAGCAAAGTCGGTAAAACACAGCAGTAATAATGGCTAATGAGGTCTTCTGCAGAGTCTCATTTGAAATGCTGTGCATGCATACGATACTGGCATTTATCTGCACCGGCAGTACTTCGCGGCGTAAATAGAGAACATTCTAGTTGCGTTTTACACCTTCATTCAATTGTCATTCTGAAGATGTTATCATTTTTTACATAGTAAAACAAATCACTTGTCTGCTTGATGTGCTACTTGGTACGTGGTTGATAAGCACACAACCGGCAGACGCCCACCGTTACTAATTAATGTAGAATGCTGTACAATAAGCAAACATAGCAAATTATGTGAACCGTGAACTATGTATCAGTAGAGTGACATGGCAATTATGACATGTAGGACCGGATCAGAGGGTTAAGGTATTCAGTATTTTTCAGGTCCTTCTGTCGTGTTGGGGCGCGGGCGCTGATTTCGTAGAGACTGTTATGAGGGCGATGCAAAAAATGACGGAAGAGAGGCAACAAAGCATGGAGCGTCGCCAGCACACTAAAGGCTTGGCCGAACAACAGAGATCCTCTTATCGGACCTATTCAATTTTATTTTTCCATTCCCATTGGGCAGAAGTACTCCAGAAGAATACTAATGAGTTCGGCTCCTTCCGCCACACGCAAATTAGTTTCACGACCGGTGCACAGCACGAGGTACACAAAACGGCTCTTCGCCCGTATCGGCAAGCAGCCTGTATAGAAAAACTCGCTTCATCGCTTATTGCAAAACATCTTGCAAGTAAGCTAAGTTTGCCCAAGTGGGGTGTCCCCACACTCTGTCAAAGACGAGCGTCAATGTAGCCTTTCAGTGCTTCTGTCGAACATGATCAACAAAGTTGAAAAGCAGAAGAGTCAAGCTTTATGATCTTCGTAGCTTCTTAGAACGTATGTTACAGGGACCCAGCATTGTATAGTAATGACTGACACCATGGTTGAATACCTCCTTCATTTACAATAAAGGAGGTTTAAACATAGAAATGAGCTCTCCTCACATTTCCCAAGACTGTAACTATGACAAGAAATATCAGTTTTAGCCATATATATATATATATATATATATATATATATATATGTATCAAGCTTTTATTTCAGCATGAATTGGTAAATTAGGTACAATACAACGATTTAGGACAGTACATATTTCACTTGTGAGGTAACGGGCTCCGCTTCAATTTCGGTACATTTGAGTATGTGGTAGCGCCCGATGTCACATTCTCCACAAAACCTACACACATACTTTTCAATACAGAAACAATTAGGCTTCATACATATATAATTGTAGTATCCATGCCACGTGGTTAGACAAATTGTTGTTGTACGATTATTTTGTGGCGCCCTATTCCACCTCTGGGAGGCGAAAGCCGGTCCTTCGCTACAATTGCCCATAACGAATTGCACGTTCTTACTCTCTCGAAATTTTCTGTAGACGTCTAACACTTGTGGACTCACAAGTACCTTGTTCAGTACCAACTCTTCTGCTAAAGTTTATTCTCTACACAGCTCTATTGCGAGTGCTGCTTACGCGTTTTTTGGTAAGCCCAATATTTGTCTGATATACCAAGCCGTTATTATCTTTATTCTTTTTTTATATCGCTTAGGGTCAAGTGTGTTGCGTCTACGGGCAAGCAGGATTACTGCAGCTGTAGCTTTAGCCCGCATCTCCTCAATATGTCGATTGAAGGTCTTCTCTTCTTGTAAGGTCTTGGGGTCATGGTGACTCCAAGGTTAGAAAGGTGGCTGACAAGTTCGAGAGACTGCCCATTAATTTTAGCGTGGCGGTCTGACGCGGCATATGCCCCTCCTTTGCTAAGGCGAAGGACCTTTGTTTTTGCGATATTGATTGTATGCTTGTTTTCTTGGCACCATTTTGCTGCTCCATTGAGGTAAAACCGCAGGTTTTCTCGGAATTTTGCCAGTATTACAAGGTCGTCAGCATAAAATACGTGCGGTGCTTTGATGTCGCGTAACAGATCTGCTAGTCCGGCTACATACAATATGAATAAAAAGGACTGGCCCAATCGCTCTGTGCCACGTCCGTGTTCTACGTACATCGTGGTCACCATTTTTAATGGTTATGACGTTATGACTTAGCTTGTGATGCAGTAAATGAAATATCGTGCCTGTTATAGAAAAGTTAGACCTGACTATCTCGAGAAGTCAATCCCTAGTTATACAATCGAACACAGTTTAAAAATTATTAAAAGCCGCGTATGTAATTTCCTTGTTACGATGGTGATGTGTAACATGTTCTAGAACAAACTTTACTGCACCCACAGTTGATCGGCCTTGAGTAAAACTATATTTTTCATGTGGAATCCTATCTTACGTAATCGTTCGTAATCTTGAAATGACTAACGACGTCAGTATCGTGTATAGGACGCTTGTGAGAGCAGTGCCTCTGTAGTTCCGTAGCGTCTCCTTTTCGCTTGAAGATTGGCTACAAATAGCTTTTTCGCCACACACGGGAATCCGGCCCAGTTGAAAACACTCATTGTGTAGTCTTGTAAGAACGCGGCATAAAATTTCAGTGTTCGTTTTAATGTGTTCATAAACAATGGAATCGGGTCCGGCTGACTTTCCGTCGAGTTTAGTACTAATGGCGGTCTTTAGCCATATCTCGGGGTGGCAATACTATGTCTTTATAGAGAAGTGTTATAAAATGAGTAGTCCAATCGTCGTCGTTGATTAGTGGGCTCGGAGGAACTGGCCTTTTAGAAAGCAGCAGCTAGAGCTTTTTCACACTTTCCTTAATGAGTCTCATGCGTTGCTCATTTTCAAAATGTTGTTTTTTGACTTTTTTTATAGTTTTAAATGTTCTTTTCATTTTAGCAATTTGACGAAGGTCTGCGAGAGTTCTGTTTCTCTGGCAGCAAGTAGCTTGTTTCATTTGCCGACATTCTCTATCGAACCATGATTTGTGTTTTTGCACCGACTTGTGATTTTTGCTCTACGCAGCTATATGGATTGACCACCGAATTATTCCTTCTGTATAGTTAATATCCTCACAATAATTGACTAGCTCTACTGCTTGCTCTAGTTAATGAGTGAGTGTTACCTTTATATTTTGACTGCGCGGAAGTCTAAAATCCTCTTTACAATGCTTACGGTGGGCTGATGGGATTACCTTTAATTTGCTAATTGCGTGCTGCCTGAGAGACAAATGGTATAACTAAGTCGATACAGCTACGTCCGTTCCAACTAAAATATGTTGGGTGCTTGCAATTATTCTCAATATTTCGCCCAAGTTCTTTGATGTCTATATTAAGAGCCATTTGACTTGCTCCCTCCTTGGTCAAATCACAATTAAAATCAGCGTCAATTATAATATGTTTAGTTATGTCGGTCAAAGCGGGACAAAGCGCCTGTCAGTTACCAATATCTTGTGTCACTTAATGCGGGTTCTTCGCTGGTGGGCAATACCAAAATAAATACAGATTAAGTAGAAATCTACTAACTCTACGACGATGCTTCTAGCTGTGCTGTGGACGAGCTTTGCATGTTCTGCCGTACGTACCCCGATACAGACGCCACAGTTTGATCGTCCCTGCCCCTCTGCTTTCACCGTTTGTCCATGGAATAATTTGTGACTGAGGAACGGTGTGCTATAACAGTCTGTCATAAACATTTCGGTTAAGAAAAGTATATCATACTCGCTAAACTTATCCTCCGCTGCTGTTTTACATAGAGATTCCAATGATTCTACGTTCCATAACATACATTTTGATTGGTACGCATTGGGTTCTGTGTGCGTTGTAGTCTTTGGCTCAGTATTTTGTCGTTTGTTTGTGTCCATTTCATCATCATCGTCTAGTTATATATATATATATATAACTCTCATCTAAAATATAAAGGTCTCATTTGTAGTGAAACATGTATCATATCGCCGCTCAGTGAACGAAATGACATACGCTGCTTTTATTGATTTTAAAACTGCATTCGATTGTCTTCCGAGGGACTGTCTGCTGAACACTCTACGATCAAGTTTTGACATAAAGGGAGCAACTTTTAACATTTTACATGACATTCTAGCATATAACGTCATAACGATTAAAAACGGCGATTACTACGTACAAGAACCCGTAACACAAACAATCGGCCCAAGGAGACTCAGCTAGGTCTTTCCTTTTCATTCTGTACGTGACTGGACTCTCGGATCTGCTCCGTGGTCTCAAAGCCCCACACGCTTTCTATGCAGATGACTTGGTTATCCTAGCAAAATCCCGAAATCATCTTCAGTTTTATCTCAACGAGACTACACCATAGTGTGAACAGAACAAACTCTCGATCAACACAGATACAGGTAGTTCAATAAGTTCTTAGAATGAGCTTTTTAGAATTCGAATTTTGGCGCGCTTCCACCGCTATTAGGAACTGCAACTTTTCGACTGCTAGCACTCAAAATACTATGGTGATTGGCCGTTGCGATTTCGTTTGATAGCTTTTCCCGTGCAACGTATCGGCGTGATTTCGAAAAATTGAGAAACAAGAGTTTCGAGTAGTTTTTATTTCAAAGGTTGGAATGCGCTCCAAGTAAAAATTGGGTTGGACGAGACGTACGGTGACTCTGCGCCATGTTTTGCCACTATTTCCAACTGAATTAATGTATTAAAAAGAGGTCGCAGGAGCACCGAGAATGAACTACGTCCAGGAGGCCAAAAAACGGCAACTGATGAGGAAAACATAGAGAAAGTGCGAAACATCGTTGGCACAGATAAGCGAATGAACATTAAGAAGATAGCGGAGGCATTAGGAATTAGTTTAGGTAGTGTGCATTTTATCCTATACGAAAACTTGAAGATGAAAAAGCTCAGAGAAAAATGGCTGCCGCATTTGCTCAACCAAGGCAAAAAAACGCGCCTGTTTTCGCTTCACAGCGAAATTTGGCCAAGATGTCGAAAAATCCGTCGGATTTTTGGCGCAGATTCATGACCGTCGATGAAAGCTGGGTCCATCACTACACTCCCGAGACCCACGAAGCATCTTGCCAATGGTGTGCACCTGATGAAGGACCTCCGAAGAGGATGCGGACAACGGCATTGACCGGAAAGGTGATGGCTACAGTTTTTTAAGACCAACGTAGAATAATGCTGGTCGACTACTTTGAGAGCGGTAAAACGATCACAGGAGAATATTATGCAAGACTGTTGGACTGCCTTTAGCAAGAACTCATCGTGAAATGGCCCGCTTTGCAGAAGAAGGTTGTCCTGTTTCACCAGGACAATGCTCCTGCACACAAATCCCGGCAAACATCGGCAAAACTGGCCCAACTGAGGTTCGAACTTATTAAACAACCTTCCTATTCTCCAGACCTGGCCCCTCTGATTATTTCCTCTTCGAACATTTGAAGAATAGTCTCGGTGGAAAGCGTTTTTCCAGCAATGAAGAGGTTAAGGCTGCTGTCAATGCCTATTTTCAGTCTAAAGACGCGGAATTCTACTTAAGAGGTATAAAAGCTCTGAAATCTTGGTGGGAAAAGTGTATTGAGCATCTCGGGGAGTATATCGAATAAGATAAATTTAAAAACATGATTTGGAAAATTCTTGGTTTTCATTCTAAGAACTTATTGAACTACCTGTAAAACAAAGGTAATGCGTTTCAGCAGAGGAGGATCATATGCTGCTAGAGACCATCGCTTGAAAATGATCGAGAGAGTGCTTGAGGTGGTCAACAGCTTCACTTACCTAGGGGTTATCCTAACCCCAAGGCTCTCATTTAGTACACATGTTGACGGAGTACGGGCAAAAGCGGCGGCCACAATCACCTTACTAGGAGATCTACGTGATGTAGACCTAAAAACAGCAATGAACTGTTTCAAAATTAAACTTCTCCCGACCATAACGTATTGTCTACCCGCCATAGCACCGCATTTGACAATGAGTGATTTAAAAGTCCTAGATAGAGTGAAGTCTTGCTTTGTCAAACGCATATTGGGACTGCCTGAAAACGCATCTGCCACACTTGCCTTAGAACTGTGCGGAGGAAGAACACTCACGGAAGACTTGGTTCTCAACAAGGTCCCGTTCAACACAGTAGCATTGGACTCCTACCGAACATTCAGAGAATCAAGAAACATACACGTTGCCATTGAAAACTACACTGATGGCCCAGCAGTTTGTTCTGATAAATGGAAAGGAAGCCGCCAACGGAATCGCACAATTGTGTGCCGAACGACATGGTACGGATACCACCATTTTAGGTGCATAAAGCCAAATTGTTTTACCATTGAAGAATGCGTATGTAGTTTTTGTGGACAGTCCGATATTGGGCGGTACCACATGCTTGGAATGTATGGAAATTGTTGGAACCTCCCTAACAGCCAGAGTTGGTTATGTAATGTCAGACCACACTGTTGTATTGTGACTGTAACTGCCAATTCTATGGTGAATAAATCATGAATGAATATATATATATATATATCATCTGGGCAGAGATGTTTGCCTATTCGAATACGCCCTCACTGCAGCAGCACGAGACCTTAACTTTGGTGTGTACCTGCGCGTATTTAATTATCATACGACTCACTTAGACGGGTCGAACTCGATGAGTCACTCGGCTAGTCAGTCACAGCCACAACCCGAAACTATCGCCGCAACTGTGCTGCTACATACATATCTAGTCTAGAATTAATAATTTTTTTAAGGAGGTTGTTTCTAATTCTAGACTATCCTCCGTCCCCTACGAGCTTGGAACTCAACCTGAGGTAATCTTCAAAGCACCGAGAGCCGGACATGTTAAGATATCTAGGGTTTTCCTAACAGTTCTTGTGGCAGCATGGCCGCTGACCCTCAGCGGTATGGTTATTCATCTAATCTCAATGAGGATTGCTCAAAGAAAATTCGATCAACAACAGGGATCGAACCGGGGACCGGTAGATGACAACCATGACTAGCGCACTAATCCCCTAGACGACGCCGCCACTTATGTACATATCTAGTCTAGTGAGAGCATACTCTGCTTGCTGACTAAAGAAGGCAAACCTTCCTCAACCTAATGGTGTCTATCGAGCTCGCACGGTTGAGCCAATTTCTGTCGCTTGTGTAGACACGGGCAAACGTTCGCCTCTCTTCAACTCGTTCATTCATCTAGTCAGTAGGGGGGGGGGGGGAATCTTACACTGGGCTAACACCCGTCCGTATTCAAACCACATAGACCAGCGTTCTTGTATCGCCGGGCTTGCCGGGCAGATATACGTTCTTCCTGTGTTTGCGTGTGCGAGCGCATGACTGTGTCTGTGTTTTTACGGGGCAGATGTATGCGGACAGTGTGAGTGTCATATTAGTATGCTAGCGCATAGCTGTATTCGTATGCTGCTCAGCTGTGTCCATTATGCTATGTGCACAACAACAACTTGGAATGCGGCAGGAAACTGTGCTGGACGATGGCTGTATGTATAGGCTGGCAACATTGTTTAGTTTGCGTCAAGCTAGCACATCACATGCGTACGGCGACTCGGTCCTGCATGGACTTTGTATATGTATGTATGTGTATATATATATATATATATATATATATATATATATATATACATATATAATTTCCTCACTTATTCACATTACAATCTTGTGTAACTGAACGTGTTTCAGTCTACAACAGCTTTGTTCTGCACTATTTGGCGAGCGATCCCACAATTGAGATTGCGTTGCCCCGCTAGGCGTTAATGGAAAGTTTTTAGCATTAGAATTGTATATATATAGGGAGAGCGTCCGGAACAAAATTTAACATGTTTGTAGGGAACTGTAGAGCTCGTTAAAGCAATTATTTGTTTCAATGGGACATGGTTTCTGAAAAGTCTTGTTTCGGAGTGAAATTACTTAAATCTATGACGCTGATGTTGTTGCCCGACATAGCAGCACCAGAGGTACGATTACGAGATAACCAGTCCTTCTATATAAAAACATCGTGTTCGTGACAAAATTCTGCTACAAAACGTGATCGTTAAAAAGCATTCACAAACATAATAAAGTTATTTTATTAGCTTTCTCATCATAAACCGACGGCCATCAGCGCTCAAAACTAACACACTCGCAAAGGCGCATTTTATGACGAGCGTTCTGGTATGATATCCATAGCGATCCGATATGTGGTTACGGAGTAATTAAGATTTTTCATGAGAAATATCAAGATTGAGTGCACACATAAATTACTTACAGTAACTGCTCAAAGGTACCTCTGCAAACCAATCGGCAGATGCGGTGGCGTTCGCAAAGATTTCGCTGAACGTCTTGAAATATACCAGGCATTACTCGAACGGCCTCAGCAGCGGAGGTAGTCTTGGCGACCAGCTCTTCACGGGACTCAACCGGAGTCTCGTAGATGAGAGTCTTTTGGTGACCCCAACGAAAATAATCGATACTTGCTAAATCAGGCGCTTGCGGTGGCCAAACGGGCGGCCCGCCTCGGCCAATTCACCGACTCTCGGAGGTCAAGTTGAGATAATCGCGTTCTGCAGGGGGTGGAGTTTGGTGGCGCTTCGTCGTGCTGGAATCATTCTCTAGCGAATACCTTGTGGAACGCCTTCCAACAGACCTGGCAATATTTCACTGAGGAATGGAATATGGTATGCTTCTCCATTCAACTTGGTAGGAACTTTGTGTGGGCCTATCAGGCAGTTGTTCAACATGCCAGCCCACACGTTCACGGGAAAACAATTTCAGCGGGCGTCCACGCTGGTGAATCATATGCGGGTTCTCACTTGCCCAACAATGGGTGTTGTCCCTATGAAACACACCGTCTTGTGTAAAAAAAGCTTCATCCGTGAAAAGTACAAGGGCAGGGAACTTTGTCTTGGCTTCTACTTGCCGCAGAAACCAGCTACAGTACAGTCGTTAACACACTGCGGACGGCACTGCAATGCTCCACTTTCTGGCCACTTTCCTCGTGTTTTCTGAAGAAAAACAGAATACGCTGTAGAATGCGCTTTTCCATCGCTGGTGTTCTTGCTACCGAATCTGCCGAGTGGTTCACGGAGGTACGTTCAAACATCTACTGTAAGATAATAAATAGTTGTATGTGCTTCGGGAGCTATGACAAGTGATTGATCTGATGAAGTAAGACATTTATGCCTGCACTCAATCATTACATACCCTCTGGAAATTTTTAATTAATAATAATTAAAATTTAATTACCGCAACCACGCATCGGATTGCCATATGTGTTAGTTGCCCGCATGTGTTAGTTTTAGGCGCCGTGAATGGTCCTAGGTTAGGTATTTGAGGTATTGAACGTAGAAGCTAAAAAAATAGCTTCTTTTGCGAACTCTCTTCTAAACGACTATGTCGCTTCTTCTAGCCGGCGCTGTGTGTTCTTTGTTAAAGGTATTGGTATACGCTTGGATATGCAGTTTTTCCCCTAATGGCCCTAATCATAATTAGAGAACGAACCAGCATATTGAAGTGTATGCGTACTGTACGAGATTATTTTCCCAGGTATTGCAATTAAGGCTGAGAGAGAACACTGTACATGTGCAATGCAATTATTTTAATGAGGGACGCAGTCGTAACGACATTAGAAGGGCCATTGACACTAATAGCAATAATACTTGCCAGGTAGCGATAACAACTGTTACCATGCAGTATTCTTTATATTGTTCCTTAAGCAATCCACATCCAAAAACGAAGGTTAGCTCTCAGTCGTAATGCACTGCCTGTGGCCATTTCACCATATTATTATTATTATTATTATTATTATTATTATTATTATTATTATTATTATTATTATTATTATTATTATTATTATTATATAGTTTCAAGTTTATTCACCATAAATTGGTAGTGTATTACAAAAGTTCACATATCATTTTGTAGGCTAATAATATCGTTAACACGTGCTTGTAGTGACGGTGTTTCGATAAACGAGCAAGTGAGTATGTGGTATCGTCCGATATTGCACTCGCCACAATATTTACATACGCATTCGTCAATTTCATAACAATTTCCTCTTAAGCACAAAAGGTGGTGGTAGCCGTGCCATGTTGTTCGGCATATTAGAGATCTATTTTTCTGTGATGACAGTTTCCACTTATTGCTGCAAAAAGCTGGACCCTCAACATAGAGACCCATTACAAATGCCATGTTGCGGGTTTCTCTAAATTCTCTGTAGGCTTCTAAGATTTGTGTACTGAACGGTATCTTGTCCAGTACTAAATCCTCTACTAGTGTGCGTTCGTGGCATAGTTCCAGTGCGAACGTGGCCGATGCGTTCTTTGGCAAGCCTAAAGTGCGCTTTATGAAATAAGATTTTATTTTATCTATGTTTTTAAGGTCCGATATTGTGAAATAAGGTGCTATTGCGGGAAGGCAGTATCTTACTATAGGAACCATTTTTATTCTAAATAAATTTAGCGCAATTTTTAGGTCTATGTCAGTAACGTCTCCCACTAAAATCATGGCCGCCGTAGCCTTGCTACGCATTTCCTCTATATGTCTGCTGAATGACAGCCGGGGGGTCACTGTTATCCCTAGATAACAAAAGTGATTCACGAGTTCAACATTTACTCCCCCTATCTTGATGCACCGGTCATCTGCAGCGTACGATCCGCCTTTACTAAATCGTAGTATTTTTGTTTTGGCTATGTTGATTGTCAATTGGTGTTCTTGGCACCAATCTGAGGCTTCCTGGAGATAAAACTGCAAGTGATTTCGTGTTTTTGCAAGCACTACTAAGTCGTCAGCATAAAATGCATGTATTGCTTTTACATTTCTGAGGGCGTCCGCTAAGCCAGCTATATACAATATAAAGAGGAATGGGCTTGCGGAATCTCCCTGGACTACTCCAGTTTTCTGTACTACTGGCCTGCTGACATAATGAGCTCCGCTTTTAATAATAATTAAGTTCGCTTGCAGCATGTCACGTATTAGATTATACATAGTTCCCTCTATAGAATATCGGGTTTGAAGTACTTTAAGAAGTTTGTCTCTTCTAACGCAGTCAAATGCAGTCTTAAAATCGATAAAAGCGGCATATGTCATCTCTTTTTGATCTTGGCGGGTCTTTACGTGTTCTAACATAAAGGCAACGGCATCCGACGTAGATCGCCCTCTTAGAAATCCATGTTGTTCACATGGTAGATCTGGACCTATGGCGTCATATAAGCGTTCTACAACAAGTGAAGTTAAAATTTTATAAACGACGCTAATAAGTGCAATCCCGCGGTAGTTGGATGGGTCGGTTGCTTCACCCTTCTTTTTGTAAATTGGCTGCAGGAAACTTTTTCTCCATTCTTCTGGTATTTTGCCGCTGCGTAGACATCCATTGTACAAGCTGGTCAATGGCGGGCACAGAGAACGTATATTTGCTTTAATATGTTCATACACAATTTGGTCGGGACCCGCAGATTTACCATTTTGTTTGGATTTGATTACATTGGCGACCTCTTCTTCTGTAAATGCTCGGTAATCACAGTTATTCTCCCTCGGAGGTAGTAGAAGATCACCACTGTATAGGCGCGAAAAGTGAAGTATCCACTTATTATCATTGATTAATGGATTTGGTGGAGTGGGTCGTCTTGGGAGGAGTATCCATGGTTTTGTAGCGCTTTGTTGCACGCGTGTCACACGCTGAATTATGTCATATGCTTGTTTCTTTGTTTGCTTAATCTTTTTAAAATTCCGTTTCATACCAGCGAGTCGTTGTAATCCCTCCGGACTAAAATCCGTGTGACTGCAAATAGTATACTTTATGGCTTTGCACTGTTCATCAAACCATGGTTTGTGTGTAGTTGGTCTGTATAACGATTTCCTTACGCATGAAATCTGGATTGCCCACCGGATAGCTCTTTCAGTTACATTGATATCGTCTGTTGGCTGAATGAGTTGTAGTGCTTGCTGTAATTTCTGGGGGTTCAGGGAGCGGCTGAGGGTATGTGCTGAGGGTACACTGGGCTTGTTGGATCGGTGCAAATGGAAAGTTATTTTATAGTGTTTTCGATGTGCTGAGGGTGTTGAGTGCATCTCGCTGATTATTGATTGTGGCTGCTGTGCTGAAGTTAAAACTACATCAACGGCACTTTTTCCATTCCAGCTGGCGTACGTAGCCTCATGTGTGTTGTTTTCAATTTGCAATCCAAGCTCATGCACTCCTGATATAAAAGCTGCGCTTCGTGCGTTATCTTTTAATAGGTCGCAATTAAAGTCACCCCCTATAACAATGTGCTTATTTGTCTTTTTACAATAAGTTATTGCGTCCCCAACATCGTGTATTATATCAGCGGGTTGCCTGTCTGGTGGGCTATATATGCATACCAGGTAATATTCTTCTAGTTCCAGAACTAATTCTCTTGCAGTGCATTTGAGTACGTGTGAGCACTCGGTCGTTCTGACGGCGATAGCCACACCCCATTTAGGTCGGCCTCTTCCTTGAGACTTAAGTGCAAGTCCGTGATATATTTTGTGTTGTGTAAACTGAATAAAATTTGCTGGATTTGTCACAAACGTTTCGGTTAAAAACATAATATCCATGTCAAGAAAATCGTTTTCGCCTGACTTATTATATAATGATTCTAATGATTCAACGTTCCATAACATACATTTAAATTGATGCTGTGTGTGTTTTGCGGGCTGCTTTAACGCCTGTTGTCAATCTCTTGAAGTTATCATTGTGATATCGTCCTCTTCTTCAGTTTGCCTGCTGCGCTTAGTTCCAGCGGTCGTCGTTTTCTCTGCGTCGTATATTCTAAATGGTTTTAATTGTCCGCGATAAGGACGGAAGTGTATCCCTTCCGACCACATCCCAGGGTCCAATAGTTCTTTAAATTTGTTAGCTGCTATATTTATGTGAAAACTATTATAATATGCCTGGTTTATTCCTGAAAGTTTTGTCACTTTAACGTCCACATCGTTACCCACAATCCGAGCTACATATTGTTGTATATCCTCACATGTATGTGACAAGCTGAGGCGGCTTACAAATAGTGCTTTCATGCGAGGTCTTTCGGGCACGTCTTGAACGTCTACAACTTTCAGATCTGTCAGTTTGTTTGTGCCAGTTGTTGCACGTTGTTCACGATTCGTCACGTGTCCTCCTCTTCCAACTGTCCGCCATGCATTCTTGCGTCCTCCACTTGGTGTGAACGTACCGTTGCGGCTTCCATGTTGTTTTGGCACGTCTGAATACGCAGACGTCGAGGGGTCCCGGTGTTGATGCTTGCATGCGAACTTTGCTGAGTATTGTTTCTGCACATTTGTAGTGTTTGTTGTCGTTGCGGTGCTGGGTGATTGTTGCTGGCCCGGACAGCTGGTGTTATGGCAATGGTGCTGCCAATATTGCCTGTGACTAACTTATTGACGGTTTTTGTTAGCTCGTCAATTTTCTTTTGGAGTGAATAAAGATCGCTAAGGCAGCCACAGTTTGGTTTTACACTTGCGCTGTTAGTTGTCACAGTAACAGCTACTTCTTTCCAAAAGCATGACTTGCAGCTTGTAGTGTATCGATCAGGTATCTGGTATGCACAATGAGTATGAAGTGCTTTACTGCAGCCCTCACAAACAGTGCGGTCTTTTACTTGATGAATATCACCACCACAAGACACACATGGAGGGCCTGGGTTGCTCTCGATGTCTCCAGCCAGTAACAGCATAATTACAAGTGCCGTGGAACGAATGAGTTGTGTCTTACTAAAGCATCGTCGAGGTAGATGCTTTAAAACGCTTACCGTGTCATCTGTTGTGGTATGTACTTTAGTTTGATGGTAGTTTGAAGCACTTTGCGCGTTTGGCTGCAGTAGTACCTCTTTTGAAGTCAAGCTTTTCGTTAAAAAATACACCAATGCTAGAGCACACAAAAACTGTGTCCGTCTGGTGGCCGCCATCTTGCAGAGTGTTATTATTATTATTTATTATTCGGACAATACAATTGTGAGGTGTGAATGTGTATCCTCGTTATTTCATGGTTACCATCTAGCTATTCTCAGCCCATCGCACCTAATATCGACGCGGCATTTCCTCTGCAAACTGCCATTATGATGATGATGATGATGATGATGATGATTATTATTATTATTATTATTATTATTATTATTATTATTATTATTATTATTATTATTATTATTATTATTATTATTATTATTATTATTATCATTCAGTTATTACAATTGTGGGGTATGAACGTTTATGCCAGGTTTATCCTGCTCCGGTCGCTTTCTATCAATTCATGGCGCCTATGATGGAAGCCACATTTCCTCTACAAACGGCCAAAGACATCATCTGTCTCAAAAACATGGCCTCGCGTCGATCGCCCGTAACATCTGCTATGCGTTTACCGATATCTTTCAGGATTTTCGCTGTACCTGAGCTGATGGGGCCGAGCGTCTCTAATGTAATGGGTACAAAGTGATAGCTTCTGGATAGCTCGAGATACTTCCTTCGTTTTTTAGAATCCGCGCGCAGAATAATAATAATAATAATAATTATTATTATTATTATTATTATTATTATTATTATTATTATTATTATTATTATTATTATTATTATTATTATTATTATTTAATGTTTCGTAAAATAGAAGTTGCTACACTAGTTTATGCTATAATTAGATATGGCAATTGACTGGCTGGAAGCATCATTCAGCTCTAATCGCAGAGTGAAAACAAACAGGACAAGTGTGCGACACGGTAGGTCGGAGCGAGTGTTAAATTCGCGTCATGCATGTAGGACCGACGTAGGTTGAAATCAGGATAGACTGACTTTATGTAGCTTCTTATTGTAAACTGAACTGCCTAAGGAATCCATTACCTTAGGAAACATTCACGGGTTTATTCTAAATGAACATTGATAATTGAAAAACAAGTGAACAACAGTAAAGAACACAGACAAACTTTGTATCTATTAGCTGGAATACGCTCACAAGCGCTGACTGTTATTTAGCGGACTAGGTAATTATTATTAATAATGAATAGGTAATTTAACTTGTTAATGCCCAAAATATTTATGAAGACGCGCACATACAAGCACATTCCCCGTGTAATATTACTGTTAAAACAACTAAAAACAGTATGCAATGCATTCAACACCATCCGTAGGGATCAGCTCCTTCGTGCGGTTCGGGATACAGTCCCGGAACTCTTCACCTTAGTAGAACACGCGTACAAAGAGCCATCCGTCTTGTTGTTTGGCGCCAAGACGTTATTTTCGGCATCGGGCATACAGCAGGGGGGACCGGCCCTATTCAGCCTGGGGATACGTGAGCTGGTTAACTCCGTTCAAGTGCCATTCAACGCTTGGTACCTAGACGATGGCACACTTGGTGGACCGATGGTGGACTTGCTCGATGAGGTGCGCAGAGTCCTTGCTTTCGAGGCAGTCAGTGGTCTGGTGCCGAACACGGCCAAATGCGAGGTGTTCGCTCCGGGGACAGACCCAGACGACCCCTCATTAAGGGCCTTGCTCGAGCTGCTACCGGGGTGTAGAGTCGTGGCTGACCACGAAATAAACCTTCTTGGCGCACCGGTTCTGCCCTCTGCGTTGCCGGGACAACTCGACCCCTTAATGGACAAATTGTGGGCGATGTAGAAGCGTTTTCCGCTTGTTGGAGCCCACCAAGGACTCTACCTGCTTCTCTCGTCGTTCTCCGCGTGCCGCATCGTACATATTTTACGGTCCATAGACTGCTCAGGCGATTTGAACCATCTTCTCCAACCATTCGACGACCAGGTGGTGGAGGCCCTACAGACGGTGCTGAGTCTAAACTTACGACCACGAGAGGTGCGCCAGGCGGCCCTCCCCACGTCCATAGGCGGCCTTGGTCTCCCCTCGGCTCGATCCTTGGCGGGCCCGGCCGTGGCTGCCTCGATGCCTGCTACGTCAGAAAATGTCCAGCGCCTGCTCCCGCCGGCGGCTCAGGCAATGTTCGAGGCGGCTCGTGACGATATAGCGACTGGACTTCAAGCTTCATCGCCTGGTCCCGATAGACTAGCCTGCCAGAGGACCTGGGCCGAGAAGGCCCACGAAGCTTCGCTTAGTTCGCTGCTTGAAGAATGCGGGGATGACCAGGAGCAAGCGACTGGGTGCATGCACTACCCGCTGACTCACTGGGTACTCGCCTTGATGACCAATCCACCTGGATATGCGTTGGCCTGAGATTGGGGGCTGATTTGGTTGAGCCACACAGATGCTCTTGTGGCGAGCCCGTCGGGCGACTCGCCAGACACGGTCTGTCTTGCGCTCACGTAGCGGGCCGGCGCCCAAGATACACTGCCCTCAATGAAATGCTTGCAAGATCGCAGCAAAGGGCGGGGATTCCCTGCGTCCTGGAACCACCTGGGCTTTCAAGAGACGACGGTAAGCGCCCCGACGGTATGACTTTGATACTCTTCTATAAGGGTCGTTCCCTGGTGTGGGATGCGACGGTGACCGACTCTCTGACCCCTTCCCTTGTCGGTCCCGGCGCGTTCCGTCCGGAAACTGCCGTTTCGCGAGCTGAGACCTCAAAGATAAGAAAGTATGCGGCCTAAGTCGGGCGCACCACTTTTCGCCATTTGCGTTCGAGACGATGGGTGGCCCTGGGCCCCTTACGGTAACATTGATCTCTCGGGTTGGCGACGCGTTACGGCAGGCGACGATGGATAAGAGGGCGCACGCCTTCTTCTCCCAGCGACTGTCCCTGGAGATCCAAAGAGGTAAAGCGACCTCAGTGCTCGGAAGTATGAGAGACTGGATGGACCCGGACCTTCGCGCCAGGGGGCGCCAGGACTTCCTCACGGACATGAGCGATAGAGCGGCTACGGCGCGCAGAAGGAGCAACTAGGTCGACGAGCAGCAACGCCGTGAAGCATTATATATATTCTTCTAAATTACAATAAAACTAAAAACAGTAAATTTATCTATTAAGGCAAGATGACATATAAACTTTACAAAAGGATATCGTGAATTTAGAGTAGCATGTTGTAGCCGCGACGGAATAAAAAACGGCGACTCTGACACTTGCACTTGCGGATGTGATCCCTGCTCAACGCATGTTCAGCCGAATCAATCTTTCCTAAGAATTGACGTAAAAACTATTTTTAATTAAATAAAAATACTTATGCTGAGTCAGCGTACGTCACAACTGAAAGTCGGCTGCACTAGTGACGTAAGTTGCAAGAGGACAAGCAAGCCCCCGCTGCCGATGGCTAAAGGAACCGGTGGGAGTGGGTAGATCGTGGAAGATAGCCAGACGGGAAAAAAAGAGCGGGAGACGACAACCGGAGAATGGAAGATAGTAACAACAAGAAGTCAACACGTGGCAAAGAAGAGACAGAGGAAGCGCGAGGAGCAGCAGCAAGATTAGCATCAACAGTACACCGAACAACAATAATAGAGACCGAAAAAAAATCAAAGCAAAAATAGATGAATTAGAAAAAATTGCCAATCCAAACGGCGCGCAGCTGTTACAGCGAGTGGAGCATGAACCGCCCAAAAGCGTACCAGTTATTGGAAGCTCGAAAGTGTAGCGTGCTAAAACATTTGCGATGAGCGCTAGTGGGATGAGCAAACGTTGCAATATTAATGGTCATGGGCGAGGGGCGATTATGCGTACCACAATTGCATATGCTTTAGGTAAATTACGCCGTAATACTCATCGCTCTAATCTAGGTATTATCCATTTGGGATTAAATAATGTGATAAACAGAGATGCACAAAAAAGTCGTTCTATTTCGGAAGTATGGTTCGAGATTGAGAGCGTTCTTAGCAATCTCGTCAGCTTCGTCTACAAAAATAATATTCGGATAATCGTGTGCTTCAGTCTGATTGTAGCGGTGTATGAAGAAGAGTGCGGGTGCCTTAACTAACTAAGTGAAATGTAAGTGTATTACAAGTATCAATGTTTTTAAATAATTTAGTTAAAGAGAGAACGAAATCCAAAAGTATGCATGTAAATGAATTGCATTTTGAAATTCATGGTGCTCGGTTGGCCATCTGGGCATACTCGTCTAGTTGAATCTTGCACAAGCGTCATACAAAGGTGGTCGTAGAATGGCGGAGTGAAACTCTTATTTTCAGGACAAATTAATAGCTCCGTAAAAACATAAAATTAAGTCCTATTTCAATCAGCCATTAGAAACCATCCAATCCCTCGCCCCGAACCCTTTGGTCTACCACAGAAACGAATCGCCCCATTCAGTCGAGCCGTTCTGCTTCCCCCACACCCTCTCTCCGTGGCTAACTGCGCTCTGAAATGGTGATATTTCAATGCACGATTGGAAAGTTTGATTATGTTTAGTTACTCAATTCATATACCACCTTACATAATATTGATATATTTTTTTATAACTGAAGCCTAGTGCGGTGTAGGAGTGATAAGACATGCGATAAATAGTGAATTAACCTGTGGTCTGGTATACTCAGTACCCCGGTGTTACTGGGGTTCCCGAGCAGGTGGCGTTTGTATATTAGTTAGAAAAACGTTTAAGTTTTGTAAAGTCAAGTTGGTCATGATAATACAGCATTAGCGCTGTACATGTTTTAAAAATCATGTTTAGTCAGAATGGCATGTTTTTATGCCTTTTGAAAGTATATGTGATAGTGCTAAACCAATTTTAGTTGTTAGTAATTTTAGTTTTCCAAGAATTCTTGTGTAACAAACGGTTTATACTAACAAGTGACTAAAATTACGCATCCACAAAATCCGTAATTACGTTTATACATAAATGGACCTCGAGTCGAGTGTTGATAATTATAGACCCGTGGCATATTATCCACAAATTCTTGTGGATAATATGTTTAGCTTTATATTGTCTAAGGAAGTGCTTGACGATCAGCAACAGGGCTTTGCTAAAGATAAATCCACAGCCACGTAACTAATTGAAATTATCAAAGATTAGCCGTTTTATAATACCAAAAATAAAGCATTTGATTGTTCTTATTTTGGCATTTGGAAGCCTTTGACAGAGTAAACTATTTTCAACGTTTACAGAAATTAATTGATCTAAATATAGACAAGCACACTGTTTCATGGTGTTAAGTTATCTAAATAATCAGACAATCTGTGTGCGGATTAAGAACAGTTTTAGTTGGTTTGGGGTGAGTCCCTCGGGCGTGCCTCAAGGACAATGTATAGACCCATTGTTATTCTGTGTATTCATTTTAGGTTTTATAAACGTATTTGACTATATACCTAACAAAGGTGATTAATAAATGAATGAATAAACGTTATACCCAAAAGCATTACGCACTCGACGCAAATGGTTTTACATTTTATGGGACATCTGGCAAAGAGAACGAGAGAGGAAAAATACAGAGATTAATTGACTCTATCTCCGATTGGTGCGCCAAAATTGATATCATAATATTGATTCCCTAAACGGGCCGCTGTTTAAAGAAGGACCACGTTTACACACTTGAAGGAGAAGAGATACCTAGCATTCGCGATCTTGGGGTGACGGTGAACACAGGAAGTAGATTTTAACATTCACAACGCACAAACTATTCAATTTGCTAATCTTATATGTAATATTATATTTCATTGCTTTGTTTTTAAATGTTCAATATTTTGTGTCAGCCTTTATAATAGTCTAGTAGTTTCCAAAATAATTTACAGCTGTGAGGTCAGAGGGAAGCAGAAGCATATTAACGCAATTGAGAAAGTTCAGTCCAAATTCCTTCGACGTGTTGCATTAAGTTGTAAAGCAGAGCGTAGCAGTCTCGACTACAGAACGGCATTTAGGAGAAGGTTTTAAAACGTACGCACGAATCTCTTAGTCTAATAGACTTTTCATATTTTTTTATTATTTGCAACAACAATCTGCGCAGTACTAAAAAATGATTATAGCCGTGAGCAAAAACAATCTTCCACACCTAACGGATACACGGAGCGCCACAATTTTGCCTAAAGACACAAGAGGATTTCAACAAAATAGTAAGGCCGGGCTACGTATTACTTAATCTGAAACAAAAAGTGGACGAATGTGAAGTAGTTTGCGGTTAATAGGTGAGCATAACAGGGCACCAGCAAGATAGAGAAGAATTAAAGGTGGGTTATAGATGAAGACGAGGACACCGCAAAATAGTAGCCTTAGACAGTTGATATTTTTTACCAAATAGAGGTACCTATGTATTAGAAGCTTTGCGGATAAGCTTGAAGAGGGTGCGATTATCCATAAATACCAAACCTGGATAACCGGAAGACTATTCATGGGAGCGGCAATCTTGCGGATTTTTTTCGAGTTTATGTCGGCTTGTGTATTAGGACAACGACATTTTTAAGCTGGGTGAAACAATACGCCCAGCGTCTCTGGACATAGTGCTTTTCGGCCTATCTTGCCAACTGCAGAAGTGGGTTCCAATTTACATGTTCAAGCGCAGCATTTAGTACGGCTTATGGAGCATCTGGCGGAGTGGAAAAGACTTCTAGTAGTGTACTTAGTAGCAATATAATCAATCAAACCAGGTGTGCGGTTATAAAGTGAGTAGCACGGAAACGATTAGTGGATGTCAAGGAACCCCCACTATCGAGCGACCTAGCCAAATAATAACCATTCATAAACCTAACTATGTGTTAGGTAAAATAGCGCAGATACAGAAAGACTGAAAGGTGTGAGAGGTGGTAAAATAGCCTGAGCGGTGAACATTATGTTACGTTTGGATTAGAGAAGATTCGGGAAGTGAGGCCTTGGGAACACGTTAACATAGAGATTAAATGTAACAGTTTAACAGATGGAAGTCATAGAAGGGTGTTAAAGGAAGCCGATACAGGATAAAATCCACCTTTGCCGAATAGTGGCCAGTAGGATAATAGAAATAGGCAATACGACTCGGAGGAGAAACAAGGGCAGACCAGGCATTTCGCTTGTTGCACCCTAAGAAAATAGAGAAATGTCTTAGAAGTTTAAAAAGAGAAAACACAACGATAGCAGATATGCAAAAAAATACGAGTTGTGTATATTCTGACAAGAAGGGTGATTTTGACCGTGTTGAATATAGTTCGCTATTTAAGAAACTGGAGAGCATTACTATACATGCTTTCACGGAGAACGGGGTTCGCTCTTATTTACGGAATCGGTCGTTTCGCGTGAGGGTAAATTGTGATCTCAGTCACTCATTCACTGCACCCTAGGAGTACCTCAAGACGTGCATCGCCCTTGTCTTAAGAAAAATTTAAAACCAAGGCGATCACATAAAACTTCAACCAGCTGGGAATGGTATTAGGCGCTGGCGTCCCGAAAACGGAATGCAGCTATCTATGCATGCATGCGTTATCTTAAATAATGATCCTTTAGTTATGACTATGTAGTTGATAGTGTTACACTAGCTACATTAAATGTAACTAGCTTCCGTGGTGTTCATGTGTCTGCTAAGGTCGATTTCAGCCGTCAACTAACATAAGTAGTCAAATCTTCTCTGGCCCTAATGAACAACTATTGTAGATATTTTATTGTAGACAATAACTACTTATTTACCAGCACATGGTTTAGCAACACCATAAGAATGGTCCGTCGGAGATGTTCTTTAAGTCGCGAAGACATGAATCTTCCATAAATCGCAATACTGTCAAGCTGGAACGTGCGATTGAGACTTCAGTCGCAACGCGCAACTCTAGCACTAAGCTTCTTTAACATTACACCAAACTCTTTAAGAGCCGGTGCTTCGTCTATCCGAAGTTGCACGCACTGAACATCTAAAGAACATGTTTGTCTGGCCTATATCAAGGTGGATAGATTAGCAAGGTTTCTAATCTGTTCTCCTATCGAACACGATTACTATGACTTACTTCATCTATCCTTCCGTGCACAAAACAACGATTGTGCAATTATTTGTGCAAATAAAGGCGTTTTATATTATGTTTTATAAAATGATGTGTGGGACAGTAATAAAATTGAGTGAATATGAGCGTCGCGCTGCTCTATTAGCTGCATTTGAAAAAGTGAGTGCGGTCAGGCTCAGCGTGCGCACACGCCAAGCGAACAAATCGTTTATGTGATTACAGCTGGCCGTCGCCTTCGATGTCTTCGTAATGTCTCTGCAGGTTGGTGAATCTATCGTTGAAGAATTGTGTAAGCAGTTGACAATTAGAGAATTATCGTATGACATTTCGGATGCGCTGTTGAAAGGGTTGCTCTAAGTACTAGGTAGAATATCAGTAGTAAAACCTCGGGGCACTTCAGCCAAAGGCGCCTGAGGAACATACTTTTGGCCCGACTAGTGATTTTGTAGCTAGTTAAGACTCTTCTGAAACCCGATAGCAGTAGGTGAATTTGGGAAGTACAAGTGTTGTGTACAAAAATATCTAAAATCCAGGCGCGGTTAGAATGGAACAACAGTAAGTAGTAAGAATAGCTTGCAGTAAAGCGTCTACGACATAAGCGATTCAATGACCGAAATCAAGGTTAGGCGAAACTTATAGTTGGCTATCGAAGCTAGTTGGCTATAGTTAACTGGCCCGAGGCTCTTAAAGTGTTTATGTAGGAACCTTCTAACACCTTTCATGATGACAAACAAACAAAAGCGAAATTGAGGATTTCCGGAGAAACTCTAAGCTGCTCTGCCCGGGAAGCCGGAAGGAACCCCAGGGGCACACGGACCGATTCGAATATAGCGTCAAAAGCTTATTATCGTTAATAGACTAACAATGGTAAACGACACTTTTTACTATACTACTAAATAAGCAATACAAACGAATAGAAGGGAGGTCAGTGCCGACAGCAATGAAAATAGTGTCGAGGAAGGCGAAGAGGAGAAATGACAGGATTCGGGCTCGATACAAGGCCGCCATTGGCGTTTGTTAGAGGTCAAATTTAGGCGTTACATTATGGAACCTAGTGTATAACGGACTTGTGGAATTCAAAAACCTAGCAAACAGGATAGAAACGATTGCCTTTTTCAAAGATTCCTTTCCATTAGAGCAAGGCTAAGTAGGCGCTTAAAACAGGGCATACGAGTATTGTCTGTGAAGCTTGTACCAGAGTGAATACTAGAGCATCTGGTATTCCTGGCCCTTAAAAACGGAATATCTAAACATAACGTTAGATCAGCATAACATTAATTGACTGATATCATGACAGTAAACACTTCGGTGTGTTCCTCGTAGCCTGTGCTACAGACTAACATTGCGCTGCTAATGCCAAAATCGGAGGAGGTAGGCTAGCGGGAGACGACTGCTAGCAAAAGTTGAGACCTCGATGCCCAAATAGATATATATATATAACAACAAAAATAAATACTTACTAAGACATAGCAGATGCTGGCAATGTGGGTAGAGCAGTTCTTTAAGACGATTCCAACAAAAGCCGTGTTAGTGCCAACCAAAGCTATACATACTAGGAAAAGGCAAACGAAAAAAAAAACAGCTCTCAAAACAAATAAGGCGAGAAACACCCGCTATACGGATGTCTTGTAGGTCAATTTCATAACGGTCTGAAATGCATATGTGTTTATTGCTAGCCAAAGTAAACGGAGTTGCCGACAGCCAAAAGTAACGAAGTGGCCGATACACATAATGTGTTACATTTGTGGGGGAAAAAAGACGTCACAAGATGCAACACTCAGTTGGCAGGAACGGTCATGTAAGTAATGGTGTAAATGCTAGTATCTGTAAAAGGCTGAAACTGGATGGCGAGAAAGGTAGCTACCATGATGCGGAGACAGGATTTGCTTGGCATGAATTGGTAGACGCGAGCAAGTGGTCAAGTAGTCACGTAGACCGAGCGGCTCCCGCCGAGACAAACGATAGTTTATCACAAACAGCACCGTCAGTTGCGTAGGCGGTGGAAAAAGGGCCCTTCGGTATTGCACATGAACCCCTAAGCAAGCGCTCCTTTCAAGGCGGGTCCCACGCCTTGCGTCTAATTGCATTTCCCAAACCTGTAGACAAAAAGGTCAGATTCTCAGCAGAATTGTATACGATCGACACGTAGGCTAACCTCACTACGCCTGCTATCGCGTTGTCCATTATAAAACGATCATCTATTATTGGCAATACCTTTTAAAGCACTAAGCTCGTGTAGGAACAGTGTATTGCAGTAATCTGTTTATACAGGTAGTTCAATAAGTTCTTAGAATGAAAACCAAGAATTTTCCAAATCATGTTTTTAAATTTATCTTATTCGATATACTCCCCGAGATGCTCAATACACTTTTCCCACCAAGATTTCAGAGCTTTTATACCTCTTAAGTAGAATTCCGCGTCTTTAGACTGAAAATAGGCATTGACAGCAGCCTTAACCTCTTTATTGCTGGAAAAACGCTTTCCACTGAGACTATTCTTCAAATGTCCGAAGAGGAAATAATCAGAGGGGGCCAGGTCTGGAGAATAGGAAGGTTGTTCAATAAGTTTGAACCTCAGTTGGGCCAGTTTTGCCGATGCTTGCCGGGACTTGTGTGCAGGAGCATTGTCCTGGTGAAACAGGACAACCTTCTTCTGCAAAGCGGGCCGTTTCACGATGAGTTCTTGCTAAAGGCAGTCTAACAGTCCTTGCCTAATATTTTCCTGTGATCGTTTCACCGCTCTCAAGGTAGTCGACCAGCATTATTCTACGTTGGTCTTAAAAAACTGTAGCCATCACCTTTCCGGTCAATGCCGTTGTCCGCACCCTCTTCGGAGGTCCTTCATCAGGTGCACACCATTGGCAAGATGCTTCTTGGGTCTCGGGAGTGTAGTGATGGACCCAGCTTTCATCGACGGTCATGAATCTGCGCCAAAATCCGGCCTTGGTTGAGCAAATGCGGCAGCCATTTTTCTCTAAGCTCTTTCATCTTCAAGTTTTCGTGCAGGATGAAATGCACACTACCTAAACTGATCCCCAAGGCCTCCGCTATCTCCCTAATATTCACTCGCTTATCTGCGGCAACGATTTTCCGCACCTTTTCCACGTTTTCCTAATCAGTTGCCGTTTTTGGGCGTTTTGAACGTAGTTCATCCCGGTGCTCCTGCAACCTCTTTTTAACTCATTAATCAGTTGGAAACAGTGGCAAAACATGGCGCAGAGTCACCGTACACCCTCGTCTAACTCAGTTTTCACTTAAGTCGCATTCCAACCTTTGAAATAAAATGCTTGATAACCACTCGAAACTCTTTTTTTCTCCATTTTTCAAAATCACGCCGATACGTTGCACGGGAAAGCGATCAAACGAAATCGCAACGGCCAATCACCATAATATTTTGACTGCTGGCAGTCGAAAAGTTGCAGTTCCTAATAGCGGTGGAAGCGCGCCAAAATTCGAATTCTAAAAAGCTCATTCTAAGAACTTATTGAACTACCTGAACATTGCACTGTTACGCACACAATTGGTCACTGCAGCCGTAATTTTATCTTATCAATGACATATCTAAAAAGTCTGAAGATAAACACTTCAGACTTCTATATGTGTCATAATATTCTTCTTACATGTAACTAATAATTTATCTAATTATACCTAGAGTTTGTGCAATGCTTACGTTTACTAGTTAACATGGAGCATGATGCTTAGTCTACATATAAAAGCTACTTTGCGTACAGTTATCATATTGGCAGTTTGAAGGGACATACTAAAGGCTAGTGGAGCCTTTTAGATTTTGCCCTAAACAGATGATGGGAGACGTTGTCCAGAAAAAGCATTCAATGCAGTGAACTATCACAATAAACATTGTACTCAACTATAAGAACACATTTTCCTGATCTTAACTGTTCTTCTTAGAATTGACTAATCCTAACTTAACAACTAGCGTCTATTTTTAATTAAAGAAGAGCCATGCCAAACATGTCAAACATGCATATTTTGACTAATGGAACAAGCCACCACATAGTACATGGTGCGTGGGAAGTCTTCCCACGCATCATGTGACATAATTGGGCTTGCACATTTTCTACTAGGTGTCTCGTTTAAGAACACCTTCAGGGAAGCCATAACTTCAACGAAGAAATGTATCTCGCATATATTATTAGTAACGCCCTTTATGCCACGTAAATCGGCTCATTTGAAATATAGAGGAAGAATGAGCAATGGCGACCTATGTTTAAGTAAGGTAAAATTTGATGTCAGTGAACATCCATATTCAGTGGTAGGTAGTGACCTTTGCGATTATGCCAGCATTGTTAATATATACCAGGATATTGGGTAATTTTAGGATGACTACATTGTCTACCGTCGCATAGCTTCTGGATCTTCCCATACTAATTAACTTGCCAGGGGAAGGGGGGATCGACTGATATTAAAGTAATATGAACATGGATTGAACATAGTGCTTTTTCCGAGGGATCCGCCGGTAGCGGATCGTTGGCAACAAATTTTCCGAGAGAAAGATTCAATTTAACTTGCAGCGCAATCTTATCTCTCTTGAGACAAATGGCGTCCGACGTGGGCGCCATTACGATTTGCGTTTGGCCCGACATACGATAGATAGTCCATCCCCCGTTCGATTTGTCCATGTCGAGACAGTTGAATTTATGCACGGCGCAGCGTCGCTGTCCAGCCCACAAACAACGAGAAGTGCTCGCCTCGTTTAGGCCAGCCAACTTTAACACGACGGCAACGGTTCTTGGTAGTTACCAGCGGGAGCATTCGAGACGTGCACCAGCTACAAATACGATTCGTTTAATGCGAGTTCTCTTAGAAGTGAGGTGATGGCGTTCTCGCTAAGGCTGTTAGCCCTATTTGTTGCTAAAGTTTACAACTAGAGTGAATCTTAGAGAAAGAGAGAGAGATAGAGATAACCAAAATGGAACATGGCAGGCTATGAGAACTTTTCACAATTAGTAGTAGAGTCCGGGAAGCTATTGAAGTGTCTTATCCCTTAGCAACACCGTGCAACAATGTTGCTGCACTTGCGAAGATACACCAAAGCAACTCCAGGCGGCAAATAAATTTCATTTACGACAGTCACGATCTCTAAGGTTTGTCGGCTGGTTAGTAGCGCATATGCTGGGAGCTACAAAATGCAGGACATCGCCTGACTTTTCCCGGATCTGTTGTGCCCCTTAAGTGCAATTCGGCGGATTCCGAAGCGCGTCATCTCAAGCACATTTTTGAGTAGCCAGGTTGCACTGGACGTGAAACAAGCAACGAAGTCGCATGCACTTTAGGTACATATACATAAAAATCGTAGATATTTTATAAGCAATGGCACAAAAGCTAGCCATCATAAACCGTCAGTGGGACAATGTTGGTGCGATGAGGTTGCAGGCCGCAACGGCCGATGTAGAGCATAACGGTGTGACCACTTTAGTGATTTGAACGGCCCGTCACGCAACAGGGGCGCTACCGCTCGCAATTCCACGTCATCAGCGACAGTACTGGCAGTGACAGCAAACGCAGCAACCACTCCCTTTTATTCCGTTATCCGGTCTCCTTGCAAGGAGTCTTCTGCACTTCCTCTGTCTGAGCCGTCTCGGGCGATTTCCACCAGCTTGTCCCAAGTTCCCGAGAGTACAGTTCCGACGACCATTTACAGTCGTCTGTGCACAAGGAACGGCTGCAATGACCAGCAAGCAAACAGGCCGGAACTGTATGATATGAACAGCAGCACCAACAACAACAACACACATCAACAGCAGTAGAATGAACAAGAGAGACAACAACGACATTGCGTGAACAGGGAACGGGGCCGTAGGGAGTCTAATACGTCAATAGACTACAACACATCTATATGCAGCAGGGGAACAACGAAATTGTAACTACGTTGTCATCAATTGCTCGACCGATGGCAACGAGCAACAAATTCCAGCGATAACAATAAACACAATAGCAGTTATTCTTCACGGCTACCTACAATAAGAGCAAAACCTGATTATGCCTTATATATATAATATATATATATATATAAAAGAGAGATAACTGGTATAATGCGTGATGCACACCGGGAGTCTCTGTTAAAGCCACGGCAGTGTGGGACTCACAAACCCACTAAAATCCAACCGTCCTCTTTGCCCCTTGTTGGGGGGTAGCCGCAGTACTGTCTTCTCGAGTTTACTTCACCTGGCCCCTCTCCTTGCCATTTAGACTGCTCGATTTTATGTGGCGGTTATTTTTGCCGCGGAGACAGTTTCTGCGAGTCTTCTTATTATAATTCAGGATTCATGATCCTTAAGGAGCGTCCCTACAACGGCTTGGCATGTCAGGGAGTTCTTCAGTCGTAAGTTCCGGGACAGTAGCTTTCGCTCAGTATCAACAAAAGGCGCAGTGTTCATGGCTGTGCCTTACAACATCAGCCCCCCCTGAGTTGCATAGACGACATACGGGGGAGTCAGTTTTACGAATGCGGAGTAGATATTGCTGAAAACAGCCACCATGGCCTGTTAGCAGTTGCGCGAGTCCATCGGTATGCAAGCCGTGTTTGAGGCTGTTTCGTTTTTTGAAACCAGGAAGTACTTATTTTGTCTAATATCCAGGATGGCCTGGCAGAATTGTTTCCCATTGTTGGCTCCATTTGCTTAGGGTGTCGGTTATGCTGATTAGTGTTCCCTCCGTCCGGCTGTTATTTAAAAGATTTCTTAATGCCAGTTCTTTAACTCTTAAATCCCAAAGAATTTGTCTGCAAAAGGCCTGTATGACTGCTGTGGAAGCCGTGGAACTTGCTCGTGCTATGTTAAGTGCCATAGGTCTTTGAGTCTTGTTGAGGAGGCGACGTGTTGTAGCTCTTGTGGTCGTGCGCTCCCATAAGGGTGCGGCGGATAACATGATGCTGTCTATTACTGATGCTAAGAGGCGGCGCCGAGAATCGGTTGCTTTCTGGTGAGGATCTTTGGCTGCTTCTTTTCTTACTGCATATGTTGTCGGATATCCACCGAGGCTCCGTTGGCTGTTCCTTCGAGCAGATCCTCGTCTTGGGCAGTAACGATCAGTGCCAGATCGTCTGCATAGATGATGGAATAAACTCCCGGAGGATGCAGTAGTCTAAGTACTCCATCGCAGGTTATAATCCACAGAGTTGGACCCAGTAGGGGACCCCGGCTGTGACTGCGTAGTCCGCTTGGTCGTCTAGGGACAATACTAGAATACGTAGCAGGTAGGTACTTTGTTTCCAAGTGCTTGGTTTATGGCATCCCAGGAATGCGCATTCAATGCGTCTTTCACGTCAATAAGAATGACCAGACAGTGCAACCGGTTTGCTAACGGTGACTTCTCTGTGCCTCAGCTTAATTTAAAGCTTTGCTGATAGCCGAATGCGTGGAGTGTACGGCGCGGAAACCATGCTGGTTTTGCGACAGCTTCTTCTTGTCTTCTAACTCTGTAACTAGCCGTCCGTAAATAATGTACTCAGCTGCCTTAGATAGACAGGAAAGCATGCTTATAGGGCGGTATGCTGAGGAGCTTCGGTTTTTCAAGGCACAAAATCTCCGCTGGTGAGAATTGTGTCTATCATGCGCTTGAATACCTTTAAATGTTTTTTAAGAGTTGGCGTACTACTTGCGGAAGGACAGCATCTAAGCCCGGTGCTTTTCCTGGCCGTATGCGTCGGCTATGATTTTGATCTCTTGGATTGAGATTGGCTTGAAGGTAAGGTCTGAAATTTTTGTTACGCACAATCTTGCACCCTATGCTCCAAGGGTTTTTTTACCGTCTCACACAAAGAGTTCCAGTAGTATTTTTACTATTTTTAATGGCCTTATGTAGGTCTCTTCGTGCTTCTCTGTATTTTTCCCATAAAAAGAAGAGGTCTGGTCGGTGACTTGCTCTGCGGCGGGTGCATACGCGTCGTAGGCGGTGGCAGGTCCTTCGCTTTTCGGCAATCTGCCCGGGTTGAGAAAACTGTGTTGTAGGGGTCCCGAAGAAAAGTAGGACTTTTATGCCGTTTTCGGCGTGAATTTGGACGCCAGATCGTATGCTTTGGGGACTCTGCGGAGCTTTATCTGCAGTATTTTAATGTTGCTGGTAATTTTAATTGTAGTTTCCTAAGAGGTTTGTGACTGTGGTCTGTATGCTGGACATTGCGTTTGTAGTGGCGTAGTGTCCATCTACGTTGCATACATACCACTTAACTTTGGTCGTGCTGGCCTTTGCATATATAAATATAAAGAGAAATATATATATATATATATATATATATATATAGATATATAAATGAATAATATTAATTATTTACAATACGTTTGCACACCTGGCAGTGCTCGCCTCCTGGTGTGTTCACTTCCTTCGTGAACAGCCCAGGCCGTTTGCTCATGCTGGAGTCGCATAGGACACGGAGTGTCTCACAATATAC
>QVRM01003988.1:0-40000 GCA_003439945.1 Dermanyssus gallinae
ATATAGCAGAGCAATAAGAGGACGAGTGGGATTACCTTCTACGTTCATTTGTCGTTCTCGAGAACATTCAATTATGACCAGGCAGCTGTGTCATCCTGCCTTCATCTGATCGGCTACCCGCAGAAAAGGACAGAATCTACCTGCACGTATGTCCACGTACGTTCTTTCTGGTTCCATGATCATTATGACAATCGCCAAGTACTTCATGCATCGCCAACATCATCAAGTACTTTAGCATCGCCACTATATTCATTCATTGCCACATGGTGCAGCGGAATGATAATTTGCGTGTGCTTATCGTAATCGTGTCGTCGCACATGGTCTTCATCGTTCTTACGTCGTGTTTTTTGCCGTCTACCGTTTAGTGGGCGGTATCCTTCCGTTAGCAAGCAGGTGGTCAAGTGCTGGGCTCTCGAGTTGGCGTCGCCAGTACTGCTTTAACAGGATCGGTGGCGATAGTAGCAGATGACAACAACAACCACAATAGCAGGGGCGGCCGTCCATGCATCTTCCGTCGAGTCGATGTTGTCATTTCATTGACAAAACTAGAGAAAGAATTTCTCCGTTCTCCTCCTCTTTCGTGTCCAATTCTCCGTCCTTTCGGGTGGATCCCTAATTCCCCGTCTCTAATCCCCCAACCCCGTCCCGTCCCGGGTGGTTGCTCTGCCTATTGACGATCGTCGTCTGATTCAAGCCAGCTAGCGGTCATGGGTGGAACTGTTTTTCTACCTAGCTCACGTGCGGGGGTCGAGCGACGAAAGGTCTAGGGAATCGATGGCGTGTCGTTTCCTGAAGGGGAACGAGGACCGTATGAAGTCGCTGGCGCGAATGATGATGCTCACTGTCAACATCATCATCGTCATCATCGTCGTCGTTGTCGTCGATTTCGGTAGTTCGCTTTTCTTTCGCCTTCTTCGATAGATAGATAGAGAGAGAGAGAGCGAACTTCTGGGAGTAGAAGCAACGGTAGTTGTAGCACCACCATCATCATCACCATTGTTGTCGTAGCCCAGCTGCTCACGTTGTTGCTGATTGTTGCTGTTGTTGTTTTTGCTGTTGTTGCTGTTGTCGTTGTTTTTGCTGTTGTTGTTGCTGCTGCTGCTGCTGGAAGGAATCCCGGAGTCCGCTAGCTACGCTGGCTTAAAGTGATCGCCGCCCTGCAAGAAATGGAGACTAACGACAATAAGTGCCGGCAGCGGCGGAAGCTGGCCGGTCGGTCATCATCTTTCCGCGTGTCGGATGTCTATGGATGGGCATTTCGATGTTGGCTCAATTGACGCTGCCGGCATCCGTGGCGGCGGCAATGGCGGCGGCGGCTGCACTTAGGTGCTCCGGTCTCCGCCTCTCAAATTTGCTCAACAACGAAGGCCGCGGCAGCATCAGCTCGGCGCCACCAGCGTCAGCAGTAGCAACAACAGTAGCAACAACAACGACGACGACGACGGTAATAACCGTATTGATAACAAACAAAAGGAGCAACAACAACAACAATAACAGTAATAATTACATTGACAGAAAAAAAGAAACAGCAACAACAACAACTGCAGCAGCAGCAGCAACACAAACTGTAGCTACAACTAAAGCTGGCGAGAGAAGAACCGTAGTGAGAGGACAGTTATAGCATGATGTCGTCAACTTATCAAAGCTGTGGTGGCGGTAGTAATTGCAGTAGTAGTAGTAGTGGTATTAGTAGTTGTAATGGTCGTAGTGGTTTGGTGGTGGTGGTAGTAGCAGCTGAGAGTCAGCCCCGAAAGGATTTTTTTCAGTAGCAGCGATTGAAACTTTGAAGGCTTTGGCTGCAATGGGCTTTGCAAACAAACAAAAAAACGACCGCAGAGAAAAGAAGAAAACATTCGAATACTTGACGACCGTATGGGGAACCGAGAGCTCACCAGAGAAATGAAGAGGAAGCAATGCAAGTGGGAAGAGAACGAAAGGAATAGCGAGAGAGCGAGAGGGAGAAAGAGAAAAAGAACATAAATGTATACGTGCACACATACACGTTTAGAGGTAAAGAACACAAACGTACGTATATCGATGCCGCACATACATACAACATCGGGCGGCGTTTACCTAAATATATATATATATATTTATATATATGGTGTATACATGTGTATGTATACCCCCGGACGGAGGCGGGACCGATGTCCAGACAAAGAACATGCCAAGAAACGTACCACCGCAATGCCGCGCGCGCGCGACGCTTGAACAGGGAACACAGCAGCAACAGCAGCAACAGGGCAGCCGCACCGCTGTTTGAGCTCTGGCGCCGGTGGTGACCCGTCAGGCGGCAGAGAGGCTCGCGCATGTCACACTGTTACCTGTAATTACATGAGGAGCGTTTTTTTTAGATACATAGTAGATAGATGAACAGATAGCTAGATATATGGATAGGTGGATAGGTAAACGACGACGACAACGACGACGACGACGACGATGGCGGTGGAGGATTTTGAGCCGTTCGACGCGATGTCATTTAGTCATCTCGCTCGACAAATGACACCAAAGCGACCATCGCGCTTACATATTTTTGACGGGACGGCGCGTTTCCCCTTAGGTTCACCGAGCGGCGGCCCGGTGCACAGGGCCCATATTGGCTACTGCTGCTGTAGCGGTGCATGTATGTATGTGTATATATATATATATATATATATATATATATATGTGTATATATATATATATATATATATATATATATAGCGAGAGGGATACCAGCAAAAAACGAATGAAGCAGACGATGCGACGACGAACGAGAAATGACAGAAAGATTTGTCTCCGTACGCACGTCTGTGTGTGTGTCTGTGTATTTATGGTTGTGTATGCCAATGTGGTAATTGTTTTTCCGCTCCACTTGTAGCTCGCTCTTCACACACTTGGTCTCCCTTACATACACACGTACACAACCCCGTCTTAATCCCCCCCCCCCCCCCCCACCGCGTAATGTCTAAAATCATGCTAGCAGGGGTTTCTTTTTGAACAGGACAAAACGACGGTCAAAACGATAGCAAAAAAGTACAGCATGCTTCAGCTGCTTTTCCGTCCACCGTACGCTGGTTTGTACTGGGCAGAGTCGAGCAGAGCCCACGCGGCGGAGTGTACAAATCGTACCACTTTGTTCGCGCGTATTCAGATAGTACATAAGCAGCAGGACATGTGTGCGGTGTGCGAATGTCCGTTTGTCAGCTGAACGTGTTATCTGTGGTCAGCTGAATATGTTGCCACAATTTCTCTAGTGGTTGCTACTGGCTCACCTCTCACGAGATCGGCTTGCTCAATAGATGTACAATAGACCCACCCGTAGATTCACCATCACACACCTTACATCACGTCATACAATGTGAGGCAGTTGCGGCGAAACAGCTGTAGTGGCAAATAGTCTTTGCCTTGCATTCGGAAGGCCTGGGTTTCGAGAAACCCGGACCAGCCGCTCGAAAATTGGTCTCCATGGTTCCCAATGACGAATGAAAAAAAGCGTACACGGGCATTAACCTTACAGAGCAAAAAAACTTATCTTAAATGGTTATTAAAAAAACTTAATAAACTTAAAAACTTATCTTAACTGGTTCGAGGAAATAGTATATATACACACTTTGACAGCATTTGCTGATTTCATATAAATTACAAATTGAGCCATGTAGAATTACGGTCAACGTCACTCAGAGCAAATCACGATTAGGATAACCGTAGGACTCATACAAACCTGATTCTCATAGTAGTGCCATTTATATTTCATAGTGACGTACGTGGGACCACAGCTATTAGCATATAGTAACAAAACGTTGACAAACGTATTCACGGGCATAGCAGTTTGAACCAGGGTAAATATTTGTTCATAGGAAGCCTGCACGAAAGCCCCCATTCCACTGATGTAAGGTCATCAAACGTAGTTGGGACTGCTTATAGATGTTGTACTAACTGCCATACCGGCATGCGGTGATCTCCTCAAGACCTATCTTTAAAATATCTGTTCGAATTAAGCAAGAAGAGATTTTGAGTAACTTCACTACTTTTTATTCGCAGATGATCTTGTGCTGCAAGTATATAATTATGGCTAACCACAAGCATTGTGTCAATATAGAGGCCAGATATGAATTTTGCAACAAACCTAAAAAATGCTTGAACGACGGAGGGGATGTTCGATTTAACAAAAATAAGCTAGCAGAACTTAGCTTATTCGAAGTAATAGCCGACCTCTAATCACAAAACAACATTTCAAAATCAAAACAATATTTTAGCCTGGGGCGTTACAGAATATATATATATATATATATATATCTGCAGACTTGCTCGTCTGTGAAGTAAAAGAGTGATGCTAACATATATATATATATATGTTAGAGAGAGAGCTGGAGAGAAAAAATAATTCCAGAACATTCAAGGCGTGGCGGCGTGGTCTAGGGGAAGGATATTTCGCTTGTCGCGGTTACCATCTACCGAGGCATCGCCGGTTCGATCCCTATTACTGATCGAAGCCTTTTTAAACGATGTCTACTCAGAATAGATGATAAACTATACCGTTGCAATATGATGCCATAAGGGCTGTTGGAACATAGCTATCTCAATATGCCCGACCCTCAGTGCGATTAAGACAGCCTCCCGGCAATTCCAAGCCCGTAGAAGAATAGTTACAATGCCCGCTCCGGAAGAATAATCTAGAATTTAAAACAACCTTCTTAAAAAAAGTGTTTTTTGTTCGATCATCCAGGCGGTACCTGAAAGATTTAGTCTATTTTGCTTTCTACGAGATTAAATCTGTTTTGCTTACCAGCGCTCTCTAAAAAAAGTCTATTTTGCGTTCAAGGAATTTTATAAGAGAGGTAAAGTCTATTTGGCTTTCCAGAGCTTTCGACGAGATTTATTAGCCTATTAAGCTTTGTGTGTGGTTGACACACCTGTGCCAAATAGCTAGTTTCCTGAGTCAACGACCAGAATCGTCGTCGTTACTGTCACCACCCATCGGTGATCACCGGCCGCGTCTGGTCGCCAATCGCGTACCACGGTGAAAATTCCAGTGCAACAGGCGACGGAGCGTCAGACGGACAGCAGAAGCGTCTGCCTGCCTGCCTGTCGCAGAAGTTGCGTTAATGGTTTTACTTTGCGACAAGGTGGTTCCCGGTAATGGCCATACGAATCACTGTACTGCGAACGCTATCGTTGATAGGTCTATGTTGCAGTGGCCTAGTAAAGTAGCAAGTTGTAGTAGCAGTAACAGTAACAGTGGTGTCAGATACTGTGTCATTGATTAAGGGGCGTGCGTGGCCAGGGACTGGCTGGTTGTATCGGCGTATCGGCGAATTTCCGAGCTGCACTCGGAGACGCGTGCTTAACACTCATTATTTTTTCGGGCACTTGCCCGAAATCAATTGCAGGCACACACACACACGCACACAAAGACATTACGGCGTTACAACCCTCCCTGGCAGGTAACGACAGCACTAGCAGCAGCAGCAACAGCAATAGACATACTACGACCGCACTAGTATACGACCATACTTGTAGATAGTAGGGTAGGTATCGATGATGTCCGTCAAGAGCTAACGTGAACTAGCGTGGTCGGTTCTCCGGCGACATCGTCGAAGGTGGTGCCGTCCAAACGGCAAACCCTTCCTTCTTCTCTACGGGGAACCGGCTTCACTGGGCGGCAGCCTGGGCGGCTGGTTTGGCGTTCGCTTGCGTACGGGTTGCAACTTTCTGTGGCACCCGGTGGCTGCCGGATGGCATCGTTATCAACAGTAGCCGCTACCGCAGCACATTTATCTTCAGTTGGGTGGCGCAACCAGTTTTCTATCCTACGCTATTCCTATTCCACACCGCTACTGGTCGTTGGCGTAAAGCTATACAGTGCTACAGAAGACTGTCGTTTCGACTATGCGTCTGCTAATTGCCTACTGATACTACTTCTACTACTACTACTACTACTTCTAATGCTACTGCTGCTTCTGTAGTAGTGGTCACCGTTGTCGTCGTTTAATGCACGCTACCGCTGATTAATGACGCTGAACTACGATGAAATTAGCCTGTTCTAGTTTGGTCCTGGAGTCAAGTCTGCAAGCTTGTTGGTATGGCAGTTGCTTCGGTGGACACTGGTTGACCCACATGTTGACATGAGTGATACATGCGTACATGGTGGTGGTGGCTTCATGGGAGTGTGCTTATTGTTGTTTTTGTTCTTATTGCTGCTGCTGCTGTTGTTGTTGTTGTTCTCTCTCATAGCAATAGTTGCTGTTATCGTCATGGTCATAGTCGTATTTACCCTAACTGTCCTCTGGGCAGATTTAGCCAGTGCAAGGCTGGATTCGAGGTTCAAGATACAGCTGATTTACGCATTTCATAGAGATAGATCGTAGCGAATAGTAGTAGTAATATAGCTTTAACAATCGTGTTGCACGTTTGCCCTTGGCTTCTAGATATTATGTATGAACGTAATAAGATGCACTTAAAATATTGCTATTTTTATTGCTCTCTCTGCTCTCTCTATATGTACATATACATTTCTATATACATATACTCTCTCTCTCCCTCTACATATACTCTCTCTCTACATATATATATATATATATATATATATATATGTATATAGACATATATATATATAGCAAAAAAGTCTCCAGCGCAGAATCATTATTAAATGCTAAAGGTCTCCGACGCAGAGTCTCAACTCTGCTTATACAGACCCAAAGGTAGGCATTAGCGGGCTATTCATTGCTGATTGCTAGAGTTCTCTCCACGCGAACAGTCATCCGTGAACGTTTTAAACGAAACGCTTAGCGTGTCAGTAAAATACTATGATCATGATGAGTATGAGCTACATCAATTTCTGACGGTCATCGCTTTTAAGTGTTTGCCTTTTACTGTTACACTCTATGTATATCTTGGTTTTCTTCAAGGAGTCATCAAAGGCTTATCGATAAGCTACCATCTAATGCCTATTTTGTTTCAAGTAAATTGTTTTTGATGAGCCCAGTTGTACATGCTTGTGATCGGCTATATATATATATATATATATATAGATATATATATACAAATATATACATATATATACAAATATATACATATATACATAAGTTTACCGTTTTGCGTGCCTATAGTCAGGTTGTGCACCGGTTGTTGAGATATCTCAGTTGAAGTTGACGACGCCGCATACAGTACCATTCGAAAACTTTGTCTCAAAAGTTTGGAACTCATCAAACAAGTCCGACTGTAAGGTTGGAGTTAAATATTTTCAGTGCCTCTGACCCACCTCAGCTCTGGACGTTCATGCGGCAATCGCCACGTCTTTACCAGATACATAGTTCATAGCCGGTTACCTGGTCTGTTCGAATACGAACTTCCACGAGGAAGTTCTGTCGACTGAGCTCTCAAACGCGTACGGAGACACATGCGTCTGCCTGACAAGCCTTCACAAATATATTGCTGCATGAAATAAGTGAAATAAATATGATGATATATATATCAAAACGTATTTTCGCATAACATTGGCGTACCCTGGTGTTTTATGCTGCGATTTACCTTAAGCCGTTTGCATAGGTCCCCGACAATCACTAAGAAATAATAATTATCGGGTGGTGATGGATAGCGTATTGATTTTAACTTACATAGCACACGACCATTTGTTGTATATATATATATAACTTTTTACTTTACTTACAAATGGCCATATATATATATATATATATATATATATATATATATATATATATATATATATATGGCCATTTGTAAGTAAAGTAAAATGTTATACAATGAAAAGTAGTCATTTTTATCCCCGACGTTATCTGCTTGAAACTCTGCATGATAAATTTTGAGGCGAAGAAAAAAATACTATACTCACAGAATACTCACGTCAAAACTTTATACACACCTAAAAATGTATTTCAATATTACCTAACCTCAGAAAATGTTTTTTAATGATGAAACGTATTCTATGCCTCCAAGATTGCTCTTTATAGCAAGCAACGTTTCAACTAGAATGCGATCACATCTGGAAACAGTAGTTTTGCGGTACTAAATGCGGTACCGCCCAGGGAGACTGGAATTGTTTTGTGCATGTGTGCCGTGTGCGGTCACCTGTCTATGAGCATTACAAACGAGATAGAATTTGTGGACCAGCAGGTGAGGCAAGAGGCGGAGTTGGACGTCTGGCTCCGGCCGTCGTCTTTCATCAGCAACAGCAACAACAACAACTACAACAACGACAACAAAAGCAACAACGACAACCAAAGCAACAACGACAACAAAAGCAACAACAACAACAGAAACGACAGCAACAACGGTAACAGCAAAAACAACACCATCCGCATTAGCAGCAGCAACAATAACGACGGAGAATATAGTCTTCAAGCTGCGGTGGTCGCTGTCACTTCGGTACGCGGAGTTGGAATCTGGGCCAGTGCGGTGCGAAGCCGCGCGCGAGGTTTATCGGTGGCCACACCGTTGCTCGTTCATTTGCAGGATGGGTTCGATTTTTACAGTCTTTTATTGAGGAATGTAAAACTACACGTACAATAAGCACAGGCCGCCATCGACGCTGTATGGTGTCAGCTAGCGGACAACAAATTATACCATATATACCAGAATATATATATATATATATATATATATATATATATATATATATTTACCAGAACCATATAGAGTTGACGGCAGTTGACTTATGAGTAGCAAAGCTAGCAGAGTGGCTCCAATAAAGTTGCTACCGTTAGCAGGCCGTGTCGGTGTAAATTGTTAGTTCTACTGTGTACGTGGTGCAACTGTTGCTGCTTGTAGCCGAATAAACCGTTTCGTCGGACATAGTGTCCAGATCGGCAACCTATCTGGTCACCGATGAGATAGAACTAACAACAGCAACAACAACCACAACCACAACAACAATAACCCACACAACAACAATAACAACAACAACTAACAACAACAACAACAACAACAACAACAACAACACAACAACAACAACAACAACAACAACAACAACAACAACAACAACAACAACAACAACAACAACAACAACAACAACAACAACAACAACAACAACAACAACAACAACAACAACAACACAACAACAACACAACAACAACAACAACAACAACAACAACAACAACAACAACAACAACAACAAGTTGATACATTTGCAAGCAGCAGGTCAAACACACGGGCCACAGCCGCCAGCTCAGTACTCAGCGCGTCAGTCCCCCGATAAATTGCCGATACGATTGATTTTAATTTGGCTTCACGCGGCTCCATAGCCGTCCATCTGCTGCCATCGTCGGCCTCGTCGGTTTGCAGTACTTGCAGTAATATACATATAGCGCACGTGATAATGCTACTTACTGGTAGCAGCGCTGGTGAGCATAGAAACAAGCTGTAACGCCACTGCAAAACAGGTTCGCCGTGCACGCGCCCGTACGAACTCATACGGCCCATAATTATAGTACAGCATTACTAGCACTAATAAGTCCAATCACGATGGCAACTGCATATACATATATATATTTATATATGTATATATATATATATATATATATATATATATATATATATATATATATATATATATATAAATATATATACATATAACGAACATACTACCGGGATAGGTTAGACAGACATGATACTACAATCTGATACCGCATTTACTGCATTGCCATGCCCTTTCGTTTCACCGCCTCGACACGGTGGTAATAATTCACGTCGATTTATCTACTGCTTGCCTGCTTTCTGCCAAACTACTGATCTTAATGACAGGTTAATAAAGGATCATTTATAATATGGCTATTACTAGTATTATTATCAATATCATAGGCTACTGGAACTGTAGCTGTTTCGTGTGGTGGTTGGTCCACGGGTATCATCGTCATTATTCCGGCTCGGTTAAAACGTATTCTCGCCTCGTTACGTGATGAGCCCATAACAATATCTCTTGGCAGTTAACTTCTCGCTGACAGCAACATTTGTTGTTTAATAATCATCATATACTTCTGTTTCGGTTATCGATGCATATAGATGAGGTAGTACACATGTACAGGTTAATATACGTTTCCTTCCCTATACCGTTATTAATCCGCGAACACAAAAAAGTATATATATATATATATATTTTTTTTTATATACAATAAAATGGTTTTAAGCACAACTGCAATTGTTGCCACAGAAAGCATGAGATTTCAATTATTACCTATTAAGAAAATAATATTCTACTGCGCAGGAGAAACAAGAGCATTTTTCCGAGTTTCTCGGGCATATTCCTCCTTCCATTGTGGGTAGAGTATTACGAACAGTTCAGTGGTGTCGTATGCTGAAATGTTCCCGTTTTGACGCATGAGACAGAAGGCTTTGAGATTTGTGCACTAGGTTGAAAAAGTAATAATAATAATAATTTACCGAGCAAGATGGCTCAATAGATTTAGATTCAATAAAAAGAGATGGTGCAATACCATCCAACCCCCCCTCCCCCCCATAAAAAAAGAAAAATTAATAATAATAATTGCGGCGCAGAACGTTAGATGTTGCATTAGTAAAATAATCGTCGTCGAAGCAGGAATCCAGGCGCATTTCTAAGATTCAAAATTTTCAAAATTCAAAAATGTAAATGCTTTTTCACTGGTTCTCAACGATGCGGTTTACCGCCGTGTTGAACCCTTAACCCGTCCCTCCAACTTGAACTCCACAGACGGCTGAATGAGTAGTACTTACACAGCGAGAATTTATTTGTCGTAAGAAACGTAAATCAGTTCTGCGTTATATTTACTAGAAGTTAAGAAATATTAACTTCACCTTCTATTGGCTGACGTCAACAATGCACATAGACATTGCAGTCTCAAAAATATTCTAGTAAAGAAAAATATACTGAATACCGGTTCAAAGCTCATTCCGTCTGCACTGCGTCATTCGATCTAACGGGACGTGTAACTACGCTGAACAATTTAAGCTTTCTTCTTCCAGGCCTTCACTCATGCTCAGGATATTGTCGTGTCTTAAGTGCCAGCCGTCGGACAAACTCGTAGTCGTTACCGAGTAGGGTCAAGTAGCATTCCAAAATCAACCGCTCTACCTTTTTTCGCTTCCGTGTCGCACCTCGTACAGTGTGACCCACCTGGACTTGCATGGCAATATCTCCATCATCGTTAGCACCATACGAACATGTGGCTATCTCTCTCTTGGCACAATTTCCACCCCGGGCCAAGTACGTAATTTTGTATTTTGATTTCCGGTTTCTAAACTACTTTATTTTAATTTGTTATCTAGGAACTCCAATGCTGCTAGATCGATTGGTATTATCAGGACCCCTCTGCCGGCACTCTAAACTCTTTCTAATCCTTCTGAATATGGCCGCCATTTACGACAATTCCAAGAATCCTACTCGATTTCTGGCGCTGTCGTTTTTTTCTATTAGTATACAACGGTTCCCTGCCAACAGCTTGTCGAGTTCTTCGAGGGCAAGTGGCTTTAGGTATTGTTTGAACATTCGCGTCGTGAAAAGATAGTAATCCTGGTCCGTGGGGATCCTGAGATTTGCTTTCTTAATGGTATTTCGGTACTAGACGTGGTACTTCTTACTTCAGCTGAGCAGTTATAACTTCAGATTGCTAGTGAATATAGCGAGCAAACTGGGAGACCTTTGGTGTGCTCTTATATATATATATATATATATATATATATATATATATATATATATATATATATATATATATATATATTTATATACATGATTATGGAACTCGAAGTACACTACGAAGACATCTTTGAGACAGGCGTCGGGTCGATGAAAAGCTGAACCCACAGCTGAACCATGATTGGGAGTGGGGGGTTGTGGAGCCATGCTGAGCAAAAGGTGTCGGGAGCGGACGCGTTTTTTAACGAAGACCGACGAACGTCTGACGCGCCGCCTAGGTATTTGTTGTGCACCCAGCCTGATGGTGTAACAAACATCATCATCGTCATCATCATGATGCCAATCATCAGCGTTATTATCATCGCCATCATCATTCTCCTCACAATGTTGATCCTCACAGTCATCGGCATCATCATCATCATTATCATGATCATCGGCGCGGGTTCATCATCAGTTCATTCACTGCACCGTGTCGTCTAAGCAACGCCACAATCTCCGCTACAACACTGATGCTACACTACAGCACGACCGCCGCCGCTGCTGCTGCTGATATCGGACCTTTCAGAAGCGAAAAGATCGAAATTTTACCCTCATAAATTTCCCACGGCATAGAAAAGTGACTTTTTCATTCTTTTATTTTTCCCCCTTTGCCCGGCCCGCCCCGTTCTCCCGCGATTGCTCATCTTTCTCTCTTTCTCTTACCACATATATATATATATATACATATATATATATATATATATATATATATACAGAGATGATATTGCTCCCGTACTACTGCCGTAACAGTTGCCTTCCCTCTCGTGTCTCCCTTGCTTTGCTAGACGACTTTGCGCCGACATCCCTGGCGCTCTTCAATCGCTCCAATTTCTAACGAGGGATCGCAATAATAATCATAATCATATCTGCTAATTGGTCGGTCGCCCTTGTCGGTGCATTTGATTGGTCTGCTCGTTCGCTTCTCTCACAAAATTTGCTCGACTCCGTTTAAAATACTTCCACCTTTCTTTATCATCGAAATATGTGTAAGTATAGATAGGCACGCACTCATACACACATATACATATATGCGTATATGTAAAGGCGCGTTTACATAATGACATATATCTATGTGTTTATGTAAACATATGCATATATAGATATATATATATATATATATATATATATATATATATATATATATGTCATTCGTAGCTTCACACATAGCAGCTATACGACTAGCAGCGGATGCGCGTAATTACATATAATTTCTGGACGATTACAAAATAAGTGAGACGGCATAACTTATGACAGCATGTTTTCAGGTGTAAACATGACCAATAATCGTACGGTGCAAAATAAATCACTTTAAAACAAATATTGAAAAATACAGTAACAATACGATCGCTGCGTAGAACTAGTACTACTAATAATCACATTAATGCATTTATATTCTGATCAATAATAAGAACTACAGTGGTGAAAATAGTCATGTGTATCTGATCAAGCGACAAGCTGGATTTTATGTGGCTGTGCTTTTGTTACCAATGTAAATTCATGAAAGAAAAAAAGGTATACGATTTTCAATTGCTTGTAAGAAGACTGTCAATTGCATAGTTGTAAATTTAACACCCTATATCTATCTATCTATATATATATATATATATATATATATATATATATATAGCTTTAATTGTATGTGTTGCGCTCGCAGCTCCTAGTGCCACTCTCCAACCCTCTTTTCCACTCCATATATATATATATATGTGGATGGCACCCAGAAGCTACGAACCCCGACGCGACACACAATTTCAAAGCAATTTTTGTTAAGATTTGCTGATAAAGTTATAATAAATAATTGTCTTCATATAAGTGTTTAGTTCCCTTTTGCCTTACACACCTATATACACAGGCCAGCTAGCTTCGGCACCAGCGGCGTGTCCCAGCTGACATAGTACTTGCTTTGTATTCTCATCTTATATATATATATATATATATATATATATATATATGAAGACCGATGTTAACAGAGGCACTCAGTTGGGATTGGATACAACAAGAGCTTTAGGAGAGCACAGAGATTGCTGGAACATGAAGATAAATGGAATTGATACAAAGATATATGGCACAGCAGCATTAAGTAGCAATGTCTGTATAAAAGCAGCCGATCAAGAAAGGCCAATGTATGAGGCGCAATAGGTACGAAAGGACATTTTAAAATATTAAATGCAACAATATACTTGGAATAATATTGATAATAATTTAATAATATTATTAATAGGCAATTCGTATATAAATGAAAAATGCATCTATGCACTACAACGAATATGATTCTAACATTATACATTTGTATTTTTTTTAAAAAGTTTTATAAACAACGTATTATAGTATTGACTTGTATTAAATACAATAATTCAAATTTAAAGGAATTATATATATATATATATATATATATATATATATATATATATATATAATCCCTTTAATAATTATATCGTGGAGGGAGGGCGCGGAAACGTTTTTTTTAGGAGTGAGGATGAAATTTATAAAAGTCGTTATTCTGCCTTATTTTCTGCTACATAGTTGTACAAAATTTACGTTTGCGAGAGAACCAGTTAACGCATGAAGGAACCAATTATATGGGCGTGTTCGGAGGAAAATTCTGCGTAACGGGTGACACTAGCTTGCGTAGCGAAAGGCGAATAGCCAGGTTGAGGAAAGTCATAAAAAGTCGATATGTTGTTATGTCTTACGAAAACGCTTTTTTGTGAAAAATTGTTAAATTTTTCCAGTTCGACCAAAAATGTGTGTCCAAAAGACACACATTAATTAGCAAATTTAATGCCCACCATTTTCGTACCAAAGTGATGGTGCTGCGTTACGTAGTTGTCAAGTAACTAAGCTTCGATAGCCATATCGAAAGCGAAGGCATACATACTTGCATAGGGTGTATGAGAGAGTTAAGTATATATTTTGAGGTTTGGTAGAACTCGGCAAGAAAATTATTTTTCCTAGTGGTAGGAGGGGGCGGAAGCGTCTTGGCAAAATTTTACGGTTCTGAACGTGAAAACTTGCACGTAAAACATAACAACTGTGACTGTCGAAAAAGCTTAGTTACTTGACAACTACGTAACGCAGCACCATCACCTTGGTACGAAAATGGTGCGCATTAAATTTGCTAGTGTGTGAGCGTGGTTTTCTGGACGTACATATTTGGTCGTAATGAAAACATTTTACAATTTTTCACGAAAAAGCGTTAACGTAACATATCGACTTTTTATGACTTTCCTTAATCTGGTTATTCGCTTTTCGCTGCGCAAGCTAGTGAAGTGACTTTCGTTGTGCAGAATGTTCCTCCGAACACGCCGGCATAATGGGTTTCTTCAGGCGTTAACTGGTTCTTCCGCAAACGTAGATTTCGCACAACTATGTAGTAGAAAAAAGACAGAAAAACTAAACAAAACGTTTCCGCGTCCTCCCCCCATAGGGAAAAATTATTTTCTTGCCGAGTTCTATCAAACTTCGAAAGAAGTACATTTTGTTACGAATGACCTTGTATATATATATATATTTTTTTTCACTTAAAGAAATTAGGATAACCGATAAAACGTTCACGCCGGGCGTCGTTGTTGAAACCACGGTAGCGTGGGACTCACAAACCCATTAAAATCCAATTGTCATCTCTAGATATTTCTCATCTCTAGATATTTCTTCATCTCTAGAGAATATTTTACCTGGCGACTTTTCTTGTCATTTAGGCTGCTCGACTTTGTATGGCGGTTATTTTTGTCGAGTTGCGCGAGTGGGTAGACAAGCGGGCCGTGTTTGAGGCTGTGCCATTCTCTGAGATCAGGAAGTATTGATTTTGTCCAATATCCACAATGACCCGGCTAGATAGTTTCTCACTGTCGGTTTCATTTGCTTAGGGTGTCGGTTCTGCTTATAAGTGTTCCCTCCGTCTGGCCTTTAAATAAAGGGTTACTCAATGCCAGTTATTTAACTCATAGGTCTTAGGGAATTTGTCTGAAAAAGACCTGTATGGCTGCTGTGGAAGCCGTGCGACTTGTTCGTGCTATGTTAAGCGCGGTTTGGGTCTCATTGAGGAGACGGCGTGTTGTAGCTCTAGTAGTCGTGCGTTCCCATAAGGGGTCGAGACTAGCATGCGGAGGCCTTGTATATATATATATATATATATATAGAGTCTCCCACAAGTCGTTCAACAAACTTCGGGATCTAGTATAATTTCGAAAAAAAAATTGTTGGAACAAGGGGCGGGAATGTCTTCTAAAAAATGGGCAATTGAGCATGAAAGCCAAAATAAAAATATTGCAAGGAATTTTATTTTCTTAGAAATGATCTTTAGTACAACACCCACCGCTATATCTTCTGCTTGGAGCTAACGGAATGCACTTCTATTGACGCAAAATTCTTAAACAAGCAAGTATGATTGGTTTGTCGATAGAATGACTAGAGCTTTCGCAATCGCAGATTTAGTGAATATATGTCAGGATAAAAAGCTTGATGAAGCCAGTTTTGGTCATTTCGCTCTCATTACAAATTAAACATTTGCGCCTCCTTGTTCCATTGAACAAAATATTTTTTTGCCGAGTTATACCCCAAAGTTTGTCGAACAAATTCTGGGAGACCCTGTATATATATATATATATATAATTTTTTTAGTGCAAGGAGGTGTCGAAAATGTCGTGTCTAAGAGCAACATAATTTATATACATATTAGATTCAAATGAAGTATATACGATTGCAACAAAACTGATTATTTCATTGAGAAGCTGGACCTACCGGCTTGTCCGAACAAAATTTAGTCTGAAGGGCGTGCAGAATTGGCTAGCGAATGAAGTTTAGTTCTATTGAGAACAGTTTGTTCAGAAAAATCGAGATCCTTTAATACCGTATTTATTTTTTTAGGTATATTTATTCTTTCACGTTCAATTGAATGCGCAGGAAAGTGCGCATTTAATAGGAATCGTATTGGTATTCAATCCATAGTAGTTTAATTAATTTATTAGGCGAACAGCTCTTTATTTTTCAAGCGCACAGTTTTTGAAGTGATCTCCGGCCAACCACATCGGTATAGCAAAATTTGGACTTTCACTGTCACTTCTATACAATACATCTCCACCCTCAATTCAAAAGAAACGACTCGTATTTTGTCCATATATGATTTACTTGACGCACGAGCTCAAGGCTACAGCCCACCAGAAGCTAAACGGTACCACTTTTGCTTTCGAGATCGTGCAGCGTGATGCCCTTTCTGTTAAGAAAACGGTATTTTCCAACGAAACCCATTTTTATATGACGAGAAGTCTAAATGAACACAACCGTCATAAATGGGCGAGAACCCTCACATGATTGTGCCGTACTTTCTACCTACCGTCTCTCTGACAGCTAACTTCGTCGTCTTCATTGCTGTGATGGTGTCCGTTAGGTTTTGGCGCGCGAATTGAATGCCGCGACCGTTGGTTGCCAGCGCAAATGAATGTATTTCAAATAAATACTCAACAACGGCGGCTGATACGGCTCTTATTATAGAAATGCAACAGATTTTTTTCCACTCCACGGTGAACAGCAAGGTTTTTGTTTAGGGAGATTTGAATCTGTATTTATTTCTTCGAGTAGCTCTCTTTCAAATTGTCACGCCTTAGTGCGCGGGACAACATCTTTAGCCCTTAAAATAATACAAGTATTTTAAAATCAAGGATCACTCCTTGAAAATCAGTCTGACTCCAGATACATCCCTCTATATATTATATAAGAGAATACAGAGTATTTTTCCTCAATCCATTGTCTCGCCATAAGTAGGGCATTAGATCAAACTACCAACCTGTTGCGCAGTCATCCATAGTGTGTATGCTATTTGAAAACTCCTTTTTACCAACGGGAACTAAACAGCAACCCAACTTGTCGAAATGGTTCAATACGGAGTCATGCATATTATTAGCAAGAAGTAATTTGATTGTATCTATTTTGATTCTTCAAAGCATGTGATAGAGTAAGCCACGACACACAATACTAGAAACCTTTCTTCAGTTATGCTGCTGAAAAACCAAACATTCTTGTTACAAAATTAGAAAACCTTTGCTTCAATGATGCTGCCGGATACTAACCAGAGGGCGTCAATAACGTGTTCTCGTGGTTATCCCCTCGGATGGCGCATATTTGCGAGATTGAAACGCGTTGTGTTTGAAACTTTATTCCTCAAGTGCTGATTACGGTGAACTGCTGTTCCGCATCTATGCGCTTGAGCTACACAAAGGGTAGAAAGGCATAAGGCCGAACCAGCAGAGGAAGAGCGGAGAATCAAGGCAGAGGATCTCTAGTACTCTGATAACCTCGCAAGAGAAGTATGAGTTACAACGGCAGTGATGACTGCCAGAGCTTCGTGCTAGGACCTACACTGTAGATCTAAGCGTGCGACAACGGCGTGCTTGAAATGAGCTGATCTCACCGGGTTCAGCTCGTCACCAATGCAGATGGCCTGGCGATCTTGGTAATCGCTAGGAGGACGAAAATCTACATGTTAGAGAACAGGGTGGCTACGCTTGCCAATAAAACCTCTCTTGGTGTACTACCGGCGGATATAGTGTTTCCCTTGGTGCCTAAATTGTGCAGGCGACTACGTGGAGCGACAGCATTTGTGATACCGTGGACCAGAAAGAAACTTAGTTCCCATTCTCTATTGTGCTGGCTGCCGCGTATTTGGAGCACGCTACCAGGACGCATAATATATTTCTCTCCTCTGTGAGTATTTTTTTGTGCGAGAATTAAGAGCGTATCATGTTCCTTGCTCTGGTTTAACGTACCGATAAAGAAATTGACAGGCGCTGCAAAGTGAATGGCTGTGGAGATGTTAATTGGTTATGAAAGCCACCATACAAGAGGTCGGCAATACCGTTCTGTTGAGTGTATTTCCTTGATCACATGTTGACTGTGTACACACTTGTATATATGACCATGTGACTGTGTAAATTCACTCTATTTTATAAAGTGTAATTTTTTGTTTAACTTAATCATTTGTAGTGCAGTTTCGCAAATAAACCATATTATATATATATATATATATATATATATATATATATATATATATATATATATATATATATATATGAGAACACAACAAAGAGTGAAGAGCCAACAAGGCCAGACTTGCTCATACAGCCGCTGTGACCGATAGTCCGAAGTAAGGCCCGGAACGATTTTTTACTCCTTAGTGAAGGGCGAGTGAAGTCTGGAGAGTCAATAAGGCAGCGAGACAAATAAGCGTTTAAGGACGAAATGTTCCGGGCGCGTAATCCTGCGTTACGAGGGTATTCTCTGGGTACACGGGGATTCACACCGAGGCCTTCTGTATGCGCGTATCCGCGATCATTCCTCACTGAAATCAGTCATAATCTGTAATCGTGGTCGAACCAGCTGGGCACTGTGAGATCGGTGGGTTCGGTACGCTTTGCGTCCGTTTTCGTTGATCGATAATAGTAATGAAGATTGATGCCAAATAAATTGCGCTAACCCGCCAAAATTAATCACGGCCACGAGGTGTCATTCCATGCAATATTTCAGACGCGTATCTCATCTTGGATATCATATATATATATATATATATATACCAAGTTACAAAGAGCAAACTAGCACACTGGCCACCAACATATCTGGACAACCGTAATGCAATTTTCCAAACACATCATATAAATAAAGAAATGCATATATATATATATATATATATATATATATATATAGTGGGTTTAAACAAAAAAGTACGAAACGACACCGTGGATATAATTGAAGTCTTAATGCGTACGTAATCATCAGAGACCTAAGCACAACTATTCCACTGTTTCACGAGCGATTTTCAACTATCAGAGTGTTTCCGACTGTGGCAAGAGCCAGTCCTTCACTGAGATGTTTAGTTCGTCGTGCAAGCTAAAGCGCTCTTGATTGATTTTACAGAGCATGATTCCATTGCATGCTGCCTCACTTTGTCGCTGGCTCGAGGTGATGGCACCAACTTTCATCGCCGGTGAAGATCTGCTCCAAAAAGCGGGATCTTCATGATGCAGGCGCAGGTGTTGCAGCGGTAGCCTCGTACGCACTTTCTTTTGCGGTCTGCTGCACTACTGCGCGTACACCTTCGGCTAGCCAAACCTGTCGTGTACAAATGTTCACACTGCTCCAACGCTGGCCCCAACCATCACTGCCAACATTCGGATTGTAATTTTACAATGGAAAGGCCACAATGTTCTCACACGCACTGGCGCGTCTATTGGACGGAACACACGGACGCCTACAGCTGTATCCTTCGTCATGTGCAGGCCCGGCTATGCGCACAACCACGCTGTACACTTCACTCGCACTTTGGCTAGATGTGTCACTACGCTATCCCACGTAAGTATGGCCGAGCCATTGCCTTATCAAGTTATGCTGGAAAACAGACCTAAAGTATATAATTTTTCTATTTTGTTTGGAGATGACGGGTGTGTATGTCAAAATGTCCCGATCTAAATCGTTAAACGCTTTCTTAATTGCGAAAGTGAGCAAGCCAGTTAAAATGTCACAAATTGTTAGACTCTCGCTCAACCACCCCCAAATCTAGTAGTCCAGTTCACTCAAGTCGGGGCTGTTCAGCGGCCATACTTTCTCACTAACACAGTGTATTTTCCTGACTTATATAACATAGCTAATTGTACCTGAGGGTCTCGTAAATAAGCTTGTACGAGGCTAGTCGTTAAATTCACGCCATGTTAGATTCATGCACAAGATTTCTGATAGAGATCGAAAGATTTTCTGAAATTCGTAGTTGACTATGTCAATCACTTCTTGTGTCATTGTTATATGCACTCTGTTGTAAATTTTACTCTTTTCTTTCGGGTTGACCCTCAGCAAATTTTAACGTCCACGGGTTTGCTTTTGCATTGCTTCGTAAGACGAATCCCATAAATACAAATGTGCAACGGTGGGGATCGAACCCGTGTACCTATGTGTCTCGTCTGGTCGCGAGGCGCATGCGAATACACCACACCACCAGGCTCGACCTACTTGCTTCATCTGCAACCGTCTAATCGGCTGCGAGTCGCTGAACTGTTCGTGGAGTCCCGAACCGGCCAAGGCAACTTGCAATCTTGGAGCAGGTCCGTTCGGCGCGGTAGGCACGGACAATATCTGCTTTTCGCTCATATATTGATGATGACACATTTCCTGACATGGAGTGTTCTACTCAATATGAGCTTTCGTCTGCTATGCTGTGGAACCTGGATGACGACTTCCGCCAGGATAACATTTTTCAAGGCTGTAGAGATGATTGCGTATGCGGATGACCTGGCCATCACTGCGCAGGCAAAAAAAAACTGCAGAAGAAATATAACTTAGTTCTGATAAAACACTAGAGTCTACGACCGTTACCTCATGCTGATCCGCACGGCACATAGGGACTTTCAGAGCTCCCTCTTTCGTATTGAAAAAGCACCCTCGGCGAGCTGTGTTCACTGCCAGGAAAGAGTGAAAGATAACTCGACTCACACTTTTAAAGTGTCAGGTACAGAAAGAGGCTAGATCCACGATATATGCAAAATTTAGAGATAAATGGACTAATGAAGGAGATGAAAGGGGAGCAAATATGTTGGCTTCCCTAGTGAAACCCTTGAGGAGTTTGTAGACTACATATGCGGTATGACTTCTGGGTGGAAGTTGGAATCTACGGAGTTACTAAACGAGAGACCACTCCTATAGCCCATATTACTGTTCTGTGAAGATCTAGGCCATCAGAGAGTGAAACCTAAGACGGAGATGCGTTTACTGGGTATAGGGCCTTTGTGGGTTAAAATCTATTCGCTGGGGTGAAATTTCGCTGCTATATATAGAAAGTAGAACCCTCCTTAGTTCCTACTCGTAGCTTTAGTACGTAACCTTATTTATTTCTCCTTCATTATATATATATGTATATATATATATATATATATATATATATATATATATACATTTATATATATATATATATATATATATATACATTATATATATATATATATATATATATATATATATATATATATATATATATATATATATATATATATACCACTAACATGTAAATAATAGATTTTAGGAACCCTGGTGAGAAAAGCGGTCCCTCCGTTTCTTGTGAGAGCCGTCTCGGGATACTTGGAAGACAGAAGAGTTTTTAACGGCACGGTGGAGATAGACATGACAGCAGGAGTTCCGCAAGGATCAATCCTGGGCCCCTGCTCTGGAACATAACATATGACGACGTCTTAAGACAGAAAGATCTCCCACAGGGAGTAGACATGATTGCGTACGCGGATGACTTGGCCGTTATTATTCAAGCAAAGACAGAGGAAGAGCTAGAGTTAAAGACAAACATGGCTCTCCGGTCGACAAAAAGATGGATGGATAAAGCTGGGCTACAGCTGGCCCCGGAAAAGAGTGAAGCCATTCTCTTGACAGGAAGAAAAAAAGTGGGCAGCATAAAACTGATGGTGGGGGGCCAGGAGATCAAGCAAGTAACAGAAGCCAGATACCTTGGTGTCCTACTAGACAAGGGTCTCAGGGGCGCAAGTCATATCAGGAAATGCACGGCTAAGGCAACTAAAGCGGCTAACGCTATAGGCAAGATCCTTCCAAATTCATACGGGCCGCGGGAGTGTCGGCGACGACTATTAATGTCGGTTACCGAATCAATTGCACTTTTCGCGGCGCCAGTCTGGCTGCAGAACACCCTAAAAACGACGACGGCAAGAAAGGCCCTGAGAAATACGCAGAGAATAGGGGCGCTTAGAATCCTGCAGGCCTACCGTACGGTTAGCACAAACGCAGCCCTGGTACTGGCTGGTTCCCCACCTTGGGACTTAATAGTAAACGAAAGGAAAAGGATTTGGGAAGCAGGGGGTGAGTCCAGCAAAGAAATTGAGAGGGAAAAGACGATAAGAGCGTGGCAAGAAGAATGGGACGCCATACCCATAGGCTCACCGGGCCATTCACTTCGCTTGCTCATCCCGGACATCAAAAAGTGGATAGACCGCCCGGCAGGGGAACTAAACTTTTTTCTTACGCAGTGTCTCACTGGCCATGGTGACTTTCAGAGTTATCTCTTTCGTATTGACAAAGCTCCCTCGGCAACCTGCGTGCACTGTGCGGACGGCGTCGACGATGACCCCGAGCACACTCTCCTAAAATGCAACGGACTAGAGCAGGCAAGGACAACTGCCATAGCGCTGCTAAGATTGAAATGGTCCAGAGAAGAAGAAAACGAGGAGCCAGAACACCGGACCCGCCAAGAAGTAACATTAAAATGTTTGTGGAGTACATATGCAGCACAGCATCAGCATGGAAGATGGGCGAGGAAATGGCAACTGCAGTAATGAAAAAGAAAACCGAGCTCGGCAAGTACAGAAGAGAACGGATAGCGCTTACGACATCAACAGATGACGTGGCTTGTATTCAGACGGGTTCGCAGGTGTTGGGACAAGCACGTCGGACCGGTGGGGGAACCCGTGAGTGACCTCGGCCAAATGATCCGGTAGGCGCTCGCCACTTCTCCTAATGGCCCATAGTACTGTTCTATGGATATCTGGGCCATTAGAGAGTGAAGCTTAAGGGGGGAGTAGTGTTTAGTGGGTAGGGGTCTTGGCGGACCAACATCCAACCGCTAGGGTCGAGTCCCACACTGCTCGAGAGGGGGGAATACCTCGTACTCGTAGCGTGCGTAAAAGCATTCACTCTCCTCCACAAAAAAAAAAAAAAAACATGTAAATAAGCTTGCGTTGATCTCAGCTCGCGAACACTGGCAAAAAGACAACGCGCACGTGCCGGCACGATGGTCAATATCGCGATGGCGATCGTTTCGATCGTAGTACCAGTTGTGGCTGGCAATGACGATGTGTCGGGCCGCGTCCGAGACTTCAGAAGAGAACATCCGGAAACGGCTTGCTGAACAAAGCGTGCGACAGTAATTAGTGGTCGTCGCTAATTGTCATTAGCTCTGTGAAATCATTGGTGATTCGGCTTGTCGTTGCGCTCCTTTGGCCGCTCAAGCGAAAACTGTTTTAACAAAAATAAATATGATTGACGAAACGTTAATGGAATATATAAAAAAAGAAAAAAAAACAACCACGTTGAGACAGCAACTATATGTGTGTGTATATATATATATATATATATATATATATATATATATATATATATATATATATATATATGTATAGCAGAGAGGTAGTAATTGGCGCTATGAACCAGTAAAAACTAAAGCACCCGTCGAGCCGTAGCAGGAGATCAATACGTTCCCGGAAACGGTAATTACTCGGCTAGCCTATAAATGTCAGTTAAATAATATTTAATAATAGTTAAACTTTACTTTAAAGAAGATTCCAGTGAGTTTTAGGAAAACGTATGCCCAATATACTAACTGTTGTATATACAGCTAAATATGTATGTAAAAAAACTAGCTATGCCGCGTACACAGCTTCCTAGGTGCCGTATATACTACTCATTAACAGCTATGCCATATCTACAACTAATGAATAGCTGGTTGTATAGGATAACTTCGGAACAGGTAAACGTTTTTGTACTAAACGTCAGAAAGTGGATAACAGTGATATTTTCAAATGTTTAAATCTCATATATATATATATATATATATATATATATATATATATATATATATATATACATATACATATATATGTATAGTGTAACTTCCATATACTTGTATTACGTATTTGTTTCTTAGATTATGATATGGCTATAAGTCATACAATTTAGCAATGAGTTGGGTTATGGGTTTGGCCCACTTCAAACAGTAGACCATTCGTTTGGGACGCCACCGTGATTGTCTCTTTGCCATCTTCTGTGGTCAGTCGCGGTGACACTCGCGCGTCCTCTATGACTACGACGCTAATTCACACAAATTGTGAGTGCCTTAAGCTTGCAATCGGAAACAGACAATCCGAATAATACTCTTCCAGCGTCTGTCGATCGAAGTATAGCGCGTAAACACCCAATTTGGTGCTGGACACGTTACGAGGTGGTTAACGCCAGATCTGAACGTGTCATCGTCACGAATCATAGTAGTTACTACGTTAAATTGTTAACAATTGTAAACCTTACTTTATTACAATTTTTTTTATATACGTACTCTCTCTCTCTCTCTCTCTCTCTCTATATATATATATATATATATATATATATATATACGTATATTCTATATATATAAACAAAGAGAGAGAACGAATGCGCGTTTTCAAAGCAAATTGGAATGACACTTTTTTTAACTTTTCATACAATGATCTCCTAAAAGAGCACTGCACTATAGGAGAAAAAGTCATAATAATTATTATTTTAATACGACTATTCTTCCTAATGATATTAGGAAAGCGTATTTGATATGGCAATACGTCTTGTCTAGTGTGTGAGTGTGTCTACCCATATGTTTGTGCGGTTGGCGAGAGAAAGAGCGCGGGTATCGATATTTCTTCTCGTCGCGGAGTCGTGAGTGCCCAAATGAATGCATCGATCACTCTTCAGAATTTTCTTATTGCGTGTTGTGTGCGTCTGGAATTGAGACGCACACTGCTTGCGCGGGCAGCGTTTTATCTTTACAACTGTGTACTCAATGCAAGCGCATAGTTTGGATAAATTAGTTTTGCATCCGCATTTGTCGAAACAGATTGTCGTCTGTTGGCGTCACTGCTCAAAAACGTGCCAGTGTTAATAGCATGCCATCACCGCGGCTACAGCTTCTTTTACTACGATTACTGCTTTACAGTATTTTTGACGTCCTGTGACGACCAGGACGCTTTGACAGGCGGTGGTCGTAGGAAGGACCGCAAGACCAGGAACCGGAATATGTCGTGGTTTGGTCGGAATCTACCCAAAATGAGCAAATGAGTAGAAAGCAAGCGACTAAAGCAGCGCGGAATGGAGACGATCCTTAAGGCATAAACTAATGCAATCGACATGCGTTGACTCGCAAAATAAAAACGCATTGAATATCGCATTCACATACGCAAATGGATAAATGGGGAACTCACGAGAATTCATATATATATATATATTTTTTTTTTTTTGTTGATTGCAGAGACTTCGTGTCTGCATTCGCCACATTTGAAATACCTGCGATTCACACACGGGTCGGCGCAATCTTTGCGGTAAATAATACGCTTTAATAGAGATCATGTAAATTTAATTAAATCATCATGAATTTCGTCATTATTATCGCCTGATCTAATATATGTCATGTTGGTGTGCATACATTTACAGGCATACTGCAGCGTCTGGATTAAGACAAAAAGTGTGGCGGAGGTTTCTAATCGAGTGAATATCCTCTACGTCAGTTTATTTTTCATTGGACTTCTCTGCAGTTATCCATTTCAATTGTAGAATGTACATCCGCTTCTATAGCGCGTGCACTAGATTTACTATTCTTGCAAATGGTTATTAGAATTGGGCCGTGGGATGAAGTCGCTTCAGCATTGCAATAGAACCTGTAATGCTTAAAACACACCGTTTGCGGTTCGCGAACGTTTAGTAGGCCGACCAGTGGGTGCACCAAGTGCACCAAAATGAAGTTACCAAATAAAACAAACATCACTTTATATGCTTGGATATCTCCCGAATTCCACTACATCAACAAATCCTTGGCAACAAACGGAAGATTTCTTATCGAGTGTTTTTTAACATTTTTTAAGGAGGACGTTTTAATTTTCTAGGCTACCCTCGGTCCTTTACGGGCATAGAATCGCCGTGAGGCACATCCGCTGCTGTGTGTCGAGGGTCGGACATGTTGAGATATCTAGGGTTTTTCCAAGTTTTTTCCTCCAAGTCATGGTGGTAGCATAGCCGCTGACTCTCGGTGATATGGTTTATCATCTATTTTCAGTGAGCAGCGTTCCTGATAAACAAGAGACGTGTAAATAGGTATCATGCAACAGAATCATGCATTTGTAAATTGAGAGAACTTCGTCTTAAATGACAATGATGTTGATAAGGGCAAGATGTCAGTCTGTGAATACTGTACAATATTATTATATTGTTTTTTGTTTAATTTTTACAACCACGTCTATTGATTGCTAATGACCGAGTTTTATTTTTATGGCGATTTAGTTCTCTTGTCTCCGCACAGAACAATGGCTGCATCGGCGGCAGCATTGGCAACAGCTGTGGCAATCAGAAAAACGACAACGACACAACAACAACAGCGACAACAACTACGACAACAACAACAACAACAACGACAACGAAACAACAACAGCAGTAATAAAGTTAGTAGCAACGACGATGGGGACAACAACAGCAACAACAACGACACAAGACAACGGATCGCATAAGAGATGAATGGCAGGCCAAACAATGAACATCATCAACGGGCATACATACGCTAGATACGCTAAACCGTACAACTCTGTCTGTATACATTCGAAGTACGACGTAACACGGAACGCGTAGCCCGTTGGTTTCGGCATGTAATCGCCGAGTGAGAAGCTCGACACGCGAGTGGGTCATTTGTAATGTGGCTTTGCTGTCTCTATATGTCTATCTGTCTATTTGTATATCTGCAGCTTCCGTTTCTGCTGCTGCTGCTGTTACTGCTGCTTGTATTCTCCAGTGCATCCATTCGCCATGTGTAGCGTACTTATATATATACATATACTTATATATATATATATATACATGCATATATATATATATATATATATATATATATATATATATATATATACATATACATATATGCATGCGCGTATTTGTATAACACTAATAGCCGACGATGGATAGAGTTCCACTCCAGAAAGCACAATGATGTCGTCGTACGCGGCGGTAGGACAACCCCACGCGAGACCTTAGAGAAGAAGGTCGCCCCGCGTCACGCCGCACACGATGCTGCGACTGCGACCGCTGGCCATACCCCCGGCGCCCCCGGCGCCACCTGTCTGCAACAGCGAGTCAGGGGCGACAGGTTGCGCGGCCTTTGGTCGTGTTAAAAGAGACTTTAATGCACCTTCAGTCGTGTAGGAAATTTTAATGTAGATAGACTATTTGTAGTACTATTTGTATTGTTGTTGTTGGTTGGAGTTGATGGTTGTTGTTGTTGTTGCGGCTGGTGCGGGTTGCACGTATGTACATGTGAGAATTCGTGGTTAGTCTCGTAACGGACTTCAACACGACGCTAGTAAAGAGAATGACGATGTCTGTCAGTGGTGAGGTTCTGTACGACCTCACCATACCGCGTGCCGCATACCGCATACGCACGCATAGCCAATGGTGACATAGATTCGATGATGATGACGACGAAGAAAACGGGGATAGTAACAATAGCAAGAGCACAACAACAACATCAACAAAAACACAAACAACAACAAGAACAACAATAAAACTAGCATCACTAAAAACAACAGTAACAATATTAGTAATAAAAATGAAACTAATAACAAAAACACCACCACCGCCGACGACAACGACAACAACGTAGAAAACGACACTGTTATTAATTGCACTTAATTTATGTAATTAGTTGCAATCTCGACATAGTAGCGTTAACGTGTCGCTTGCCTCACGGTGGCTGTTAGCAGTTAGCGCCGATAGAGCGTCGAAGTGCAACGAGAACTCGAGGGACTGCTGCATAGCAGTCGCCTACTATAGGCAATTGCTGGCGTCAACCGAAAGGCCGATTCTTAACCAAAATAGTTTAGAGACACTTCAGGTATTCACTGCCATCATCTTCATCACCATCATCCACTCCTTCTCCTCATCATCATCATCATCTTCGTTAGGCTTCGCACTTTTGCTATCGGTCACCAGATAAAGTTATACGGATGACACCATTTATTACTTAAATCATACGTTTTTCGCGCAATTTTAATGTGTTAATTGAGTTTAGCAATTATGCAAATATTACAACTATTACGTCTGATACGGGTGATGGTAGTCGGGACGGTGACGACAAACGGATTCTATTGAGAAATTAGTTAGGGTTACATGGAAGGGAAACAAACTCATTGACATCTGCGCATTGTGGGTCGGGTGTCGGCATCGAATCCGCAGCTTACAACCTCAGAGTCTCAGACGGGCGACCTCCACTTTGCCGGTCCCCTTGGCATTTATCTCATTAGAGACTCGTACAAACTGCAATATGCATTGATGAATAGCTAATGCTTTGTCAAAACAAAAATACGTATACCTGTAGGTACTAACTAGCTAGTACAATACAGCCGAAGAAGCCATCATATACGATGTATTTGCTAACGATATAACCTTGTGCTGCATTCGTCGGCACAAGGTCATGTCACAATTTTTTTACTATGATTACTTCATTAAGTGATAGTGGCATACCTGGTCACGCTCTTTGTAATACTATTTCAATGGCGCACTGCCCTAGGAAAGAGCTAGTGCGCTAGTAATGGTCGTTATCTACCGGAGTATCGCTACCGGTTCGATCTCCGACGTTTATCGATTCTTTTTGAGCGATGCTCATTGAGAATAAATGATAAACCATGTACCAACCATGCTGGGAGTCAGCGGCCATGCTGCCGCTGCCTCAAGGACTGTTGGCTAGGAAATCCTAGGCATCTCAAAATATCCGGCCCGCGATGCCTCATTGAAGGTACTAGATGTAAAACTGATCATATTATTTCAAAGATAGACATGCACCAGATCGATAGGTTCAGACAAGGACATTTATTGACCGTACCCAAATGAGTGTTTTTGTTTTTGTTTATCCAATTGGCATGACAAATTTACATAATGAACGATGGTCATCATAGAACCAGTGGCAGATGGCGGCCGGATACTGCTGGGTGAGCGAGCAGCCGGACACTGCTGTAGGCTGTAACGGCACCTCGTGCAAAGCGGGTCACATTATTTGAACATTTGCAGCCGTCATAGTGCGGGATTGCAGCAGATGGACGTATGCAAATATACATATTTGTCAAGTAATTAAATGATCAATCATCAAAGAGCAATATATATATATATATATATATATATATATATATATACATATATATATATATATATATATATATATATATATATATATATATATGTATATATAAATATATATATATATATATATATATATATATACAATTTTACCGCAGACGTTTAGACTATACGTGAACAATCACTGGTATGCGTGCTTATTAACGTGCTGCTAAAAGTTGTCTATCTATATTTCTTGCCAAAGTCCTGCGAAAAGTTGCTTCGAATAGGGCATGTGACAAAGTTCGAATCCGCAACTCTTGGTATCGGAGTCGTTGGTGACATTGGCTCTACTCTATTCCGGCCAAGGGCCACAACCGAGCAAATAAGCTCTACGAGAGCTGCAAAGCGTTCTCCTTGGTTCGTGGGGCTACAGAACTAGCCCAATGGATCCGTGACAAGGCGCAGGTTGCTCAAGTGCAAAAGAGGACCTTGAGCAGATCGAAGTACTACAGAAGAAATTTAACGATTTTATGTCCGACCTGAAGGCTAATATTTGGGCTAATATATATATATATATATATATATATATGAAGGCTAATCTATGCTATAATTATATCTCTTGTATATATATGTATATATATTTTTTCCGTAAGGCTATTGCCCGTGTACGGTTTATTCATGTCATGGCTAATTTTAATCCACTCCGGCATTTACCTTGTCTAAATTGGAAACCATGCAAACCAATTTAAGAGTGGCCGGTCTGGGTCTCGAACCCAGTCCTCCCGAATGCACGGCAAAGACTTTGCCACTAAGCCATCTTGCTCGGTATATATATTCATATATATATATATATATATATATATACACACAAGGGATATAGATATAGCATAACGGTACATCCTAATGGCATTACACACATTTAACAGAGGCGTGGATAAATACAAGCATATAGCGCGTGTTTGAATAGGGCAATCACAGGGTGGCCGTCCTGTTGCAAATCTGCCAGACGAATATGTCTAGACATACGTAAGCAGTCGAAGTTGTTTGTCGTATTTCCCAGCCAGTGCGTCGTCCACGACAACAGTAACAACAACAACAGCAACAACAACAACAACCGTAACAACCATGACAACCAGATAATGATTATATGTCGATGGATGAATGGTGTAGATGGAAATGGTTGTTGTTGTTGTTGTTGTTGTTGTTGTCGCCGCTGTCCCCTTCGCTAGCTATTTGTTTGCGTACGTTCATCGGTCGGGCGCGCTTGGCGTCGGTCGCTGCCGTTGCAGAAGACAGCAACAACGACAAGAACAACAACAACAACAATAACAACAATGACGAGAACAACAGCAACAACAACAACAATGACGAGAACAACAGCAACAACAACAACAATGACGAGAACAACAGCAACAACAACAACGACGACGGCTGAGTACATAGACGACGGTTCAACGAGTGTGAGTCGTGTTCGTTCAGTCCATGGCAGCCATTGAGCACACGCGTGCTGTACACAGTCGTACTGTTGCTTGCTACAGGTACTACGATGTTGTTGTTGTTGTTGCTGTTTTTGCTGTTTTTGCTGTTTTTGTTGTTGTTGTTTTTGCTGTTGTTGTTGTCACCGCTGTCGTCGGAAGCGACAATCGCTGGCGACCGAAGCAAGCAAGCAACCAAGTACGCAATCTGAAGCGGATTGGGACCGCGGCGACACATATACATAGTCACTCAGACGAATAGGCAGGCCAGCTAAACGAACACATTCGGACACATTCTGGCCGGACAGCCGCCGTCTGTTTGCCTGTCTGTCTAACTCGGTCTGTATTTGTTGGGCATCATCATTTGGCTTGCTTCAAATCTACTCGAAATTATGAATGACTCGTGTCGTTATTGTTGTTGTCAATTCGACGCAACAGCAGCCAACAACGCCGCTGCCACCGCGGCTGCACCGCCGTTGCCAGATCAAGATTAACGACGCTCTTCATTAATCAAGCGCGTATACGGGTTTGCCGGTTCGCTCAGATGCTTGCTTGCTCGCTCGCTCGTTGGCTCGCGGCTGGCTTTACTCCCGTTCGCCTTCCCCGTTTGCGCGTTCCCCGGACCTCCCGAGACCCCCGAGGACCCTCCTTTTTCTCCCTTCTCCTCTTCTTCTTCATCATCTTCTTCGTTTTGTCCTTCTCTCCTTTTTTTTGTTTCCTACGTGTTTCGTTTTCTCTTTATCTCATTATTTTTTTGACATTCTTCTTCTTTCGTCGTCGGTTTCTTCTTTTCTTTCCCGAACAGAAGGTAGGTAAACGGTAAGCTCCCGTCGTCCTAGTATGTTGTTTGACCACGGGCCGGTGTGTTTGGCGGCGTGGTCAGTGGCTCTGGCCTGTGGTCGGCTGACCTACGGCAGGCGGTGATTGACGAAATCGAAACACAATCGAACAACTTGATGGCTGGTAGTTTCCAGTGAATTGACTTGAAGCATGTTTAAAGTAACGACGACAATGAGAACGACGACGGCGACAAACAAAACGCCTTAATAAGCACTAGCGAGGAAGAGAAATCACGAAAAAAAAACCGAGAGAGAGAGAGATCACAAGAAAAAGACCAATCGATAGAGTGAAAGAGAAACAGATACATAGCGGGGCGGAAAAAGGAAACTTTTCCAGGCCTCAAACAGGCACGGGCAGAGGAGTAGTGCAAAAGTACTTTGCAATGGCATCTAATGCTTCTCCACCTCGTCGCGTGGCAGAAAAAGATAGGTTCAGATCTTTTTGTTTAAGAACGTGTTTAAGAGACCTCTTCTACTCTTGCTAATTGCTCAATTAGTTGGCCAACCAAAACACTGCTATTTAGTTGAGTGTGTAGCCGACTGGATTCCAGCGTACCAATGTACTAGAGCGACCGATTTAGGCTGGAACACTCGCATAAGCGAATGTGTAGAAAGATCTATGTTTTTAATAAAGGAGTGTTTGTGTTTTATTGTTTTTATATCATATAACCTATTTAAGTTAGCACTTTGGAGTGAACAATTGTTTCCGCGTTAACGTGTAGTTACGGGTTCTCTAGCTCATAACAAGATCTATGTTGCTCACTGCTTAAAAGTGCATCTATATATGGTACATATATATATACATATATATATATATATACATATATATATATATATATATATATATATATATATATATATAATTATACATTGAATAACCGTTTAACCGTTTCACGGAAAACGGAATGCTGGCCACGTTTGTACACACGTTTGCACGTATGCTTGTATACGTGGCGGCTGATCAACGCCGGATCTGTCGGACGGAAGCGGCTCACGACAGAGCGGCAGCAGCAGAAGTAGCAGCACAAATTTTCGTTTTCCGATTTGTGCCTACTTAGAAGGCGACGAGAATCGGCATAATCGGCAAACCAATACGAAGTGTCGTCTGCCTCATTTCGTGTATCTTCTTCCCCCCACCTCTCTCTCTCTCTCTTTCTATTTTTTTAATACATTTTTAGCCCGTCTTTTCTCCCGTTTTTCCTATGTCATTCGGGTGTATGTATCTGTATGTAGCCTGGCCAATCCCTTGGTTGTGCTTTCTCTTTGTCTATTTCTTATACTGCGCAAACTCTCTTTCTCTCTGCCACCTCTCTATCTTTCGCGTGTTTACTCTCTCGCTCCTTAGCTGGCTCCCTGTCTGGCTTATTGGAGCGCTGGATCGGTCTCTCTCTCTCGAGCCCACTGAAAAAGCAGTAGCAACAACAACAGCAGCAGCAGCAGAAACGGCATTCGCAGTAACGGTAGCGAGAAACAGGCCGCTCCTTACTGAATGGCATTTTGGCAAATGTTTGCGCCAAGTCGTCGTCGTCGTGGTGATCGGCGGAAGCTGTCGTGTAATGGCTGGCGGTCGGCGCTGGTGCCACGACTCGACCTCACCTCGGTGGTGACGTCGTTGTCGTTGCGAACACGCGGAGTGAGGATTCTGGAATCCGTACCCCATCCGACCCCCTCGATGACTTGATCCGGCACGGCCGCGACCACCTTCGCCGCCGTCGCTGCCGCAGCTTGATTGGCGTCGCCTGCTCTCGATCATCGCACGTAGCAGGAGCCGTTCAGCAGGAGCAGCCTCAGCAGAAGCTGCAGCAGTGGCCAGGACAACAACAACAACAACAACAACAACAACAACAACAACAACAACAACAACAACAACAACAACAACAACAACAACAACAACAACAACAACAACAACAACAACAACAACAACAACAACAACAACAACAACAACAACAACAACAACAACAACAACTACTACTACTACTACTACTACTACTACTACTACTACTACTACTACTACTACCACAACAACAACAACAACAACAACAACAACAACAACAACTACTACTACCACCACAACAGCAACAGCGATAGCAATAACGGCAAGAATAAGAATATTTTGCACAAAAGCAGCAAAATAGAAATCTTCTTCGTAAAAGGCCGCCCCTACACAATAAGATGACGACCCTTCTATAAGCATATATTTATTTAATTCAATTTTAATGTTATGTAAACAATCGGCTCCCCGTTAGCGTGACGACATTCTAAATCAGCCATACGTCTAGAGCTGGTGTCGATCACCACCACCATCTTGGATCCTTCCAGGTGTCAAACACCGCCGTGGCGTTACCGCGTTATATGTTCAATGAGAGCCTATGACGGAAAAATTTACCAGCACGTGACATTTCCCGTGGCTAATCTGAGACACTTACAAAACTTAGATGATCATTTTTGTTGCTACCCTTAATTTGTCTTTTTGTTATTGTTGTTGTCGTTGTTGTTTCTGCTTTTGGTCTCACCATTATTGTTGTTGTTGTTGCGGACGTTGTTTCATCATCGTTATTATTATTGTTGTTGTTGTTGTTGTTGTTGTTGTTGCTGCTGCTGGTGGTGTTGTTGCTTCCGGCTCACAGACAGACAGACAGACAAACAGACAAGCGGAGATGACTGATGCTGTGCGATAGGAGTGCGACGTAAATAGCGGCAACGCTAAAGACGCTGACCTGACGATGTTGAATCCAAATCGAGCGACGAGTTCCCACGAGGCTCACCGCCATAGTTCACCTTCCAATTTTGGTCGGCCGTATGACCGACCGACCGAGCGGTCCGATGTGATGCACAGCTGAGACGTGACTGTGCAAAAGGCCGCCGATTTGCCGCGGAACAACTGGCGGAAGGGGTTATCGCAGCGATCTGGCTTTGAAGAAGAAAATTGTCGCACACGCTGCGGTTGAGCGGCTGTTGTTTCTGTTGTAGCTGATGCAGTTGTTGCCAGCACTACTGTAAATGTCGTGTTTAGTATAATTATAATTATTATTATTATTATTATTATTATTATTATTATTATTATTATTATTATTATTTATTAATATTGTTTAAATGTTACAATTGTGAGGTGTGAACGTGTACTCCTTGTCTTCTTCTAACTCCTAAATATTATTCCATGGAACCGACAATACAGCCGGCGTTTCCTCGGCACACAGCAAGCGACAGCAGTTGCCGTAGAAACTCGCCTTCGCGCCGATTCCCTGTGAGATCTGTAATCCGTTGGCCCAGCTCACTGATGAATCTCTTGGTTCCCTTGCTTACCGGGACCATTGTTTCCATCGATATTGGCACTACGATATAACTTGTCTCCAGTTCTTGGTACTTGCGTTTTTTCCCATTATCTGCGCGCTCGGCAACCCATCCCGCTTCTAGTGAACTGTGGCGTATATACGAGGGAGCCACTGTACAGGAAACTGTAGCATCCCATACCAAGCATCTGCCGTTAGCCCATAGCGGGATTGTTACACCGTCTGGTCTTTTGTCGTCATGAAGTCCTAATCTGGGCTCGAGCGTGCTTGGTATACCAGCTTTGCGTAAGGCTCTTCTTATAATTGCATTTATTTCAGCGTGTCTAGAAACTCTACCATGGCTTTTGATGCAGCTAAGAGGGTGAAGTCCATCCTCAGTTACTGTGGTACCACATGCGCGGCAACTGTAGGGGTTGCAAACCGGGGCACCTATTCGAAGAGCTGTTACCATGCGGAATGAGGTGTTGTCCAGCATGGTACCCAGCTGCGGGGAAGGGAGACACTTTAGAAAGCCTCCACTAAATGTGTCCCGTGCTGCCAGAAAGACAGCTTTTTCCACTGGAGATTGGAGGTTGTCTAACAGCTCTCTAGCTGCAGCGCTGCCTCTGTAGGAGTCCAATGTATGCTGTGTGGGACGTTCTTGCCAGGGGCCTGGTCCAATTGTTTGTCTAGCTATTATTATTATTATTATTATTATTATTATTATTATTATTATTATTATTATTATTATTATTATTATTACTATTATTCGTATTATTGCTACTAGAACTGTTTATTACCTCATGCATTCAATACTCGTCAATGTAGTGCCGCACGTGTCTTTCTTCACGATCGTTGCAGCCAAAAGACCGCGGCATCAAACAAATAAGCACACGAAGCTTAAAACAAAGCTTGCACTGTTTACTTTGTGTTTAAGTGGCTATATCTGAATATTATATAATATAATGAATGATTGTTCACATTATCGGTGTTATGCCACGTTATGTTGTTGAGGCAAATCAGAAGGCGTGAGAAATCGCTAGTGTAATAGCATCCTCATTCTTATGTCAATATTTGTCAAACTTTCCTTTTGCTGGTGGATGTTTGCTATTGATTTCGATTCGGTTATCAGACAACATGGCACACAGCGAAAGCTTCAGAGGGTTTAAGAGTTATAGCGGTAACGCGTGTCGATCTTGTCACGCGACCAGACATGCTGACGGTTTACATGCCGCATGGCGGAGCCTTTGCCATAAGGTCTTCACCGGAAGAAGGGGCAGTTCGTATGGGTCGAGGTCGTCCACTGCAATAAACCCCACGACTAAGACGTTCCAGAACATTTAGGTGAGGTGCGAACGTTGCTTAAGGGGCGGCTGGAGCCAGAAGCATCGTGACCGTTCTACGTCATTTGTAAGTGCCCCAGTTCCTCGATAACCCTTGGCGGCTGCTCGACCTTTAACGGTTTAAATATTTTGCACTGGTTACCGCCGCCTGCTGGCTATGTGCATACGAAAACTTGCCGGCACTCACTTCGAAGCCCCGTTATGAATGCACATACAAATATATATATATATATATATATATATATATATAATATTCTAAAGATATGCGACTCTTTTTCATTTCCGACAATGTCGACTAATATAAAATATTATATATCTAAAATCAAAAGTCGTGGTTCTGGTACATGACTTGGCTGTATCGTATTAATAGGTGGTATTTATGGTGGTGCAAATTTAAATAATGACTCCGCTTCTGCCTTTTCCTTCCCATCGGCGTTCTTATCATATTTTCTTAATGTTGCTGTTGTTGCTGCTGCTGCTCTGATACCTAATCTTGTTGTCACATGTGGAGCTCGGACAAGGTCCGAACCAAGTAACGTATAAAGACGCGAAGCAACAATACACACAGTGATAGAGAGAAAACATCACTACATTAAACGTTGTACGTTGCGGGACAAACAGTAAAAAAGACATGGATAGGTAGAGTAAGCGAGAGAGAGAGAGAAAGGGAGAGAAGGGTAAAGGGGGAGAGAGGAGGGAAAGCTGCAAAGGAAGAGGAAAAGCGTGGAAGAGATGGGAGCTGGCCGTGAGAATGAGATTCTTAAGATTAGTTAGCTTGACTGACTCGATAATTTGCTAAAGTATCATCATCGAATTAGGTGTATCGGCGCGCCCTCGATTAGTCGGACCGAACCAGTCAGTGACTGGTCAATGGTTGTCTCGTTCTCATTGCTTCGGCCGATGGCAGCGGCAGCCGCCTTTCGCCCGTCGAGTTACGTGCATGGCTGTTCAAATAGCAGCAGAAGCCGCCGCCACAACAGCAACAACAATGCCAGCCACGACAACAACAACAGCAGCAACATCATCTTCAGCAACAACATCATCTTCAGCAACAACATCATCTTCAGCAACAGTAGCTTCAACACAAGCTTCATTGGCGATTGGCAAGTTACCAGTTCCTGGGCAGACAAACACCTGATATGGGCCAGGTTCTTGGCCGCATAGTGTGTGCATATCAAGTCGCGATGAGCATACTATATTTATGTATCATTTTCCAAAAAAAAAAATATATATATATATATATATATATATGCACATTTATAGGAATTGGCAACTTGCCGGTCGCTAATAAAGCTTGTGTCAGAGCTGCTGTTTTCCAATCTAAAAATACCTAAAAAAATGTCTTTAAAGAGCCGGACATGTTGATATATCACGAATTTTCGCTACAGTACTTTGTGGCAGCATGGCCGCTGACTCTCAACAGTATGATGTAATATCTATTTTCAATAAGCATCGTTTAAAGATAATTCAAATAGCAACAGAGGTCGAACCGGCGACACCCGGGCAGAAGACAACATGACTAGCGCACTGACCTTCTACACAGCACTAGCATATATATATATATATATATATATATATATATATATATATATATGCGCGTCCCTAAATGCTTGGGTCACATTTGAGGGGATCGTCGAACTCGTATATATATGTATATATATCCTGGTACGGGGGAGTGTGAAAAAGAAGGAGCGAAAGAGACGTCAGACGTCGATATTTATCAGGAACAGTTGCGTTTCATTGCGGAAGAGATTTAAAGGTAACACCTGCATAGGCGCTATTTTTCTAGGACACATTTCCATATATATATACACTACTTTTAACAGAAAAATAGGACGAGTTCCTCGTTATGCAACGCGTGCATCCATGTGATTACGTCGCTCACGTGCTCATGTCGAACTTAACAAGGTAAACAGACACCTGTCTCGAATCGATCATATCTGACGGAGAAATCTCGACAAACAAGGATTGGATTCGCTTGTTTTGTTTTGCGGATGTGGCGGGTGCCTCATTAGTGCGACGTCTCTGTGTATCATTGACAGATCAAAAATTAGCAGCGACGACATCGGTTTAATGTTGTTAACACCGTCAAATGGCCAGAAGCAGCTGAGCGTTGCCTTACATTGACAACAATGTAACGCCACTACGTAGCAGCAGTTGGGGACATGTGATCAACGACTCCTTGAGAAATATCTATATAACAGATGATATCCATATATGCTATACGTATATATATATATATATATATATATATATAGGTGTGTTTTGTACAATAACATAACATAACATCACTTTTATTTCACATAAAAGGGTTGGTATCAATATACATACTTCTGTAAGACAATCGTAATTAATCACCAAATAGGCAAGCACTATTTGGATTATCATGGGCCCATTTGGCTATACGCCAAGCAAACAGTCCGTTCACGAATTCACCGCGGGGCACGGCTTTTGAGGTGATTGATCGTTGACTCCTTAGGTTATTGGAGCGTACATCAAAAAAGTGTCCTAACAAGTCACATTTTCGTAATTGATGTAGAACAGATAAGTTGCACTGCATGAAAAGTGTGTCGATACTTGGAACAACGTCATCTAACACGCTGTGGGGGCACCTGATTCGCAGGCGTCTTAGAAACATGTTTTGGACGCCATCCACCAACTTCCTATATTTGGACAGATAAGGCTCCCAGACAGGGGAGCAATATGTGAGTTTAGGAAGAACAAGAGATTTGTAAAGGCGAATGTACACATGTGGAGTCGTTAAAATAAAACAGCGAAAGATAGTATTTATTGTGCGCAGAGATGTCTCCACAACCTTGGTAATGTGAAGGCTAAAGTTAAGATCAGGCGTAAGATATATGCCTAAGTCCCGGGTATAAGAGAGGGTCGGTAAAATGCAGTTGTCAATTTTGTAGTCAAAGTCAAGTGCACCATTTTTCAGAACAATGCATTTAGAGGGTGAGAGAATCATGTTGTTTTCAGAACACCATCGTGCAATGCCGTCGACGGCAGTGTGCAGAACAGCGTGGGAGTCACTAGAGCAAATAGGATAATAAAGCTTTAAGTCATCAGCGTATTCAAGATATTTGACCGCCGGTGGCAGGTACTTATTTATGTCCAATACAAAAATTGTGTATAGAAGGGGGGATAAACATCCCCCTTGAGGTACACCAGATACTGCAGGATATGGTCGACTAAGTTTGTCACCAACCTTAACTCGCAAATGACGGTCGCTTAAAAATGCCTTCACCCATTGCACTGTACATGCATGGATACCAAGATCTTTCAATTTGCAAAGCAGAAGAGAGTGATCTACTCTGTCAAATGCGCTCTTTTGGTCAAAATAAACACAGTGAAACGGTTTTCGATCATTTATAAACATAGCCCAGTCCTGGGTCATTTCTAAAAGCTGTGTACATGTAGAACGGTGGGTAGTAAAGCCATGTTGGGCAGGGTCAAGTAAGCGGTTTAAGATTAAAAACTGATTTAAGTGGTTAACTAAAATTTTCTCAAAAATGCAGCATGGTATTGAGCATTGCGA
>QVRM01003988.1:45000-110000 GCA_003439945.1 Dermanyssus gallinae
AAAGAGCAGAGAAATCTTAGACGAGCTTGTTTCCCGCAGAGACCGCCCCGTATTCTTAGCGGCACAAGATAACTTCAGTCGGGGTTGGCTTAAGGCCTTAACCTCGCCTCAGCTCGGCACCATGCTGGATCCAAACTCTGCGAGCCGCTTCAGTGCAAACTGTGTGGGAAGATAGTAGATTCCAGTGGCCTACACCCACTGAGTTGCCTGAAGAGCGCCGGTAGATCGTCCAGACATGCTGAACTAAACGGTGTGATCATAAGGTCCCTTAGGAAAGCCGGTATACCATCTACACTTGAACCGAGAGGTTTAGTGTCCGCTGGCGATGAAAGACCTGATGGGGTGACCATTGCATTATGGTCACATGGAAAGTCCCTAGCTTGGGATGCAACGGTTTCGTGCACAACCGCGGCTTCCTATTTACACCACAGCTCTGTTGAGCCGGGGTGGGTAGCAAAGCACGCGGACGCCAGAAAACGGTTTAAATATGCTGGACTGGAAACCAGATATAATATATATTTGTGCCTGTTGCTATGGAGACACTAGGACCAATCAGCAAGGGAACCGAAGCATTTCTCAAAGATTTAAGTAAGCGAATTCAGGAGGTCACGAACGACCGAAGAGAGGGTCAATTCTTGAGGCAAGCGTTGACCTTGGCCGTTTGCAGAGGGAACGCGGCATCTATGTTAGGCGCTATGGAGTGAACTAATTATTTAAAAAACTTTGCAATAATACGTTCAGACCTCACAACTGTAACATTGTTTAACATGTAATAAACATAAAAATAATAATAATAATAATAATAATAATAATAATAATAATAATAATAATAATAATAATAATAATAATAATCGTCTGCTTGCGGTTGATGGTCACGTTTAGATCAAGGCGCCAAAAATGTTGTGATTTTTCTTTAAAACTTAGTGTTGCGAAAATCAGCATGGAGTGTCTACAAGGCTCTTCCAGATTTATTGATCATTTAAATGTCCTGGTGATGTAGGTTAGGAAATCACCAAGTTTTAATTGGGTTTGAGAGTCCCACACTACCCAGACCAAAGGGTGTACAATATGCATTTTTCCTGGCCTGCTGTGAAAAACAATTCATTTATCATAATAGGCATGTGAGGGATTAGAGTACTGAGTAGCCGCTACATAATGCAATATGCGTCCTCCTGGATACACCTTCGAAAATCGAAGGAGAACCTCGACTTCTGGATGACTCGATAATATCTTCTGTGGCTAAGCCTGTTCCGTGGATGAATTACGACGTGCAGAGTAGATTCACGCGTCGTCTGGAGAGTAAATTCCGCAGTTGGTATGCTGTTTGCTTTGCTCGGAATTACCTTATCATACGTCTAGGCCAGCATCCCCAGCCGCTCAACATTGCAGATCGGATTTCTCAACGCGAATATCTTGACCCTCGTCGCCGGGGTTGTACAACATGCCGAGCAGCAGATGATTAGGTGAAAAAATGCGATAGTCACAAGTGTTCCGCTAAGTACCAAACCACACAAACATTTTCAAGAGAAACCACGACGCTTGGAAGATGGCTCGACGGCTCTTTACACGCCGTTGGCCAGAAACGTGAATGGACCACTATTCCGACCAGACCCAAGAAAGCTGTGGAAACAGCTGCAAGGAAGACAGCTCAAGAGACGCCTACACGGCACATAAATCAATTTGTCAATGGCCAGAGTGCCCAGATGCTTTAACATCTCCTAATGTATAAAAACATTTATATATATATATATATATATATATACCAGCTTTCTTTCCGGAACAGGGACAACACAAGGGAAGTTAGCTGTTAGCCTCCGAGATTAGGATCAGATAGATACTCCGCAAAGTCTATGTGCTCCTCTGTCCAGACAGAGGTTGGTCTGGTTGCGACGCGTAATAACAATGGTGTAAGATCAAAATTATTCCAGAGTATGTATCAGACTTGACGGAACGCCGGTTTTCGAGGTCTGCGTTGCTGATGAAATGTTTAAAGTGACGTCATGTAATGAATCCGCTTTAGTGTTTACGTGGCGACATGTATGGACACTAGGCCACTGATTGTCGGGCAAAGAAAGCCCGAACTGTGACGGCGATTACGCTTCGAGCGACGATAACCGGACTGTGCAGAGAGTCTACGCAGAATATCAAGCAATAAAACTATACAGAGAAGGATGTACACGTTTTTCCGATTCAGTGATTTATGACGACCGGCGACGAAGAGATACGGCCGGCTATGCCACGGAGTTCTAGACCTGTGTTGCACAAAATTAATAAGACAAAACGTTGTCATCTACCTCCACCGTTCCGTGAAGGAAGCCACGTAATGACAAAGCAAATTAGAAATTCGATGAGGAACAAATAAAGCTTGGCTAAAGCCGTCGCCAAGAATGTGGTCTATTACCTAGAGTACAAAATGGACAAGTTCTTTTAATATCTGCTTAGGACAGTTTCGACGACGTGCCCCCGCAGATTTCAGAATGTCCGCTAAGTCAAACCTAACAAAAAATACAGCTTAAGTGACCAGTCAGCCTTCTACGAACGACAGGCTCACTGTGTGAAAATCTCAGGCGAATTTCTTCATGGGCCAAGAAATGTCAACATTTTTCAAAGAACTTGGAAAATAATCAAACGCGGTCACAAAGGGTTCTGGAAAGTACCTACTGCAGCGCGTATATATCGAGATCCAGAGGGGAAACGCGATGTCAGTCGAAAGGACCCTTTCCTCCGCCGTAGGGATTCCTAAGATCCCGTAGAAAAACTGATGTTGTTAATACTATTTTGATTAATAAAAAATGTCGTTTTATGTTATTTATCCCTTGACTTAGACTTCAAATATTTGCACATACTGCGGTTGCGCACTCCTCGCAGCCTCGTTGGGCCTGTGAGTTCACACAACCCGATTGCACTCTCCAGTATCGTTACGCAGCCGATTAGCAGACAGTTCTAGGCCACTTTAATTATTTTTAAATAAATGGTATTAGAGGTGGATAAATATGTTTTCTGATTTGTTGTATACTTGTTTGCCTTACCGTCTGCAGCCGTGCGTGGGTTGTATGAACGGCTACTCTGTCTCGTGAAAATTCAATGTTGGCTAGAAACATGCCGCTTTTGAGACGATTGTATCGGGATTTGTCAATGTAAGGTTAAAATGTATTACTAAAGGTGAGCATTAAAATTGTAGCGTGGGGAAAATTATAGTTCTTGCAGTTAAATACTACTTCTGTAATTATATTAATACAAATAATCGTATGCAATTGTCTTGGGTGTTAGGCAAGCTAACTATCTTTTCGCAGCTCGGTTTTTGCGTCCACGGTGGGCATCTTTTCGCCAGAGGACAAGTGAACACGGCCTGCTGTGGAAGCTGCCCAGTAGCTATCAATATCGAACAGGTCTGTTTGAATTCAAGGCTTTAGAGAGATTTTGTCTGACTTTCGTGGAGACTAATTGAAATTCGACGTACTGTTGGAGGTAAGAACTCGACCAATGCTGCGCAATAGCACATTTAATGTGGAGCTCAGAGTGCGCACCCAAGTTAAAAAATTGTCCCAAATTGTTTTCCGCTGCCTCACTTAGTGTTAGGTTTCTCACACAGTGCACGCCATCGTGAATGTTCTGCTGTGTTTCGTCCTGTTTCTTCAACACCCGCGTACCCCTTTAAATCCTCGCCGCAGCCCTTTAAACTGTCACTTTCGGCAGACAAAGGAACTGTATAATCTCACTAGGGGCCCGTCCGGCGAGAAGAGCGTAAACAATAGTTGATCTTTGCCGAAACTCTTGATACGAAATTTTTCGGTTGGCTGCCATGATTGTTGTTTGTATACATTCTACTTGAATTTCTACACAAGCTCTCGATGGGTACCAGCATGGACTCGTACTGGATACGTTAGAGCCGGTTTAGCCGCCTCACCTTTTAACGCATTATTCTCTTATTGTAGTACTGAATTAAAAGAATGCCTCTTCGCTCACCCATTCCAAGCACTACCGGGCGCCCCAACACAACAGGGCTGAAGTATGTCTCTAGAAAGTCGCAACATTGATACAAGTACTAATAGCCACTGCAATAGCGGGACGTGTGCACTTCGTCAGAGTTGCAGCCACATTATAACGTGCTTTAGCACAGTAACGATTACCAAACATTTTTTATCACGCTAGTCTATAAGATACAAACACAGGAAGGTCATCTTCGAGTTGTAAGGACGAGTACATATCAAAGTTCGTAGCTCAAACCGGAATCAGAGCACGGCAGAGCTGCCAATACCAGCAAGCGTGAAACTAGTAAACACAGGTCCTGGAACTTTGAGGCCTCCTCTAGAATTTCGACACTTTTGTTTGTTTGTTTGTTTTTTCCACAAATAAAGTCAACAAATACGGCACATCTTTATTTAGCTTTAATTTAATAACCTAATTCGCCTAAGTAAACATTATCTATCTAACATAAAGTTGCATAAATAGGAAGCTCAGTAATAATAACAATAAGGGCGTGGGAGGGGGCAAAACAAACTAGCGTAATTATATTAATACGACAAATGAAGCAGACAAATCAATAATACATTGAAACGTGGCAGCGATCTCAGTAAAAGATAGGAGAAAAAAGTTGTATTTCTTTCGAACATAGCGCACACGTGACGCTATGTCCGTGTCGACGCGGTGGCCTCATGATTACTATGGCTCCACGACAATTCGCTTCTGGTCAGCCTTCTCTGACAGTGAATGCCTTCCAACTCTTTTTCCCTTACGCACACACATATAAACACTCACTTGTCTTTTCCTATTTCCGTATAAATAATCCTCTCCCTCTCCGTCTTGCTCCCTGTTGTTGTTGTTGTTGTTGTTGTTGCTGCTGTTGTTGTTGTTTTTCATTGTCTTCTTCCATCTTCTTCGTGCATTTTCTATGCACGTGTAAATTCAACGAAAAGGATGATCGTTTCGCCACCCTTGGGGTGGTTTTGGATTATGTCTTCGTCGTTGTTGTTGTTGTTGACTTCATAGCAACAACGACAACAACACTAACAACAACAATACAATAGCTGCAACCTCGACAACATCAACAACAACAACAACAATCATACAACAGCAACCACAACAACAACAACAACAACAACGACGACGACAGGGCCAAGGAATTGACGGAGGGAGAAGAACGGGGCCGACTGCCGCGTCCTTGGTTTCGGACCGTGGGAACCACCTAGCGGATGCCGCCGTTGTTCCGACATTGACGCCGCCCGCTGTGGCGGTGGCGCCGCCGCCACCGCCATCGATGGTGCCGACCGCGCTGCCCTGCACCCTGCTGTTGCGTCGGCGTCGGCGTCGACGACGACGTCAGGAGGTCCTCATCGATGCAGCAGCAGCAGCAGCGGCAGCACACAGAGAGCCGCTCTGCAGCAGCAGTGATGGTGGTGGCCCGGTGCCAGCGGGCCGTCAGTGAGTTATCCGTCAGTCGGGGGAGTGTCCCGGGATGACGAGTAGTAGTGGTAGTAGTAGTAGTAGTTGAACAGCTTGAAATATTATAGATGAATGGAAAATAGATAGATAAATAGATAGATAGATCGAAGATAGATCGATGAATGAACGGGCGAACGCCTGTCCGCCAGTTTTCCGCTGTTTGCGGCCTGCGGATGGTCGTTTTTAGTTCATCGTCATCGTCGTTGTTGTTGTCGTCGTCGTCGTCGTTGTTGTTGTTGTCGTCACTGTTGTTGTCGTCACTGTTGTTGTTGTTGTTACCGTTGTTGTCGTTGTTGTTGTTGCTGTTGTTGCTGTTATTGTTGTTGTTGCTACTACTACTGATGTTCCTGTTCCACGATCTGCGGTTTGATTTTGCAGTTCGATTTATAATCGTCATCATCGCTACCATCATTAGAGTTTATATAATCACCATCGTCGTCGTCGTCATGACCAATATCACAATCATTCTTATCGTTATTATCATCATCATCATCATCTTCCTCTTCTTCTTTACCATCTGATTTCTCATAATCATTATAAACACCTACCATCATCGTCGAAGGCTCTCGTCGGCCCTGTCGATCTGTGTGGTGGAAGGTGACCTACCTCGGGTGTGGGTGCGGACTGCGCTAGCTGGCGGAGGAAAGGGGGGGTAATTGTACACATATACATACGTGATGCGTATGCATGCTGGGTGTCGATGCGTCTCTATCAGCATGTGTTTGTTTCATAGCAAGTGTCTATAAACGTATCGTTTCGTATGTAGGCTATATAACAACTATGCATACTGGTCAGCAGCGGCAGTAACGATAGCAAAACGAGTACATGTTTTAAGGCGCTTTGCAACGCAGCCTACTACAGTCCCGAAATGTAGAATCGCGAATAACAACCACAACAGTGGCAAGTGCCTATAGTGACCGCAACAATAGCAACGACTGGAACAACAGCAACAATAACAACGACTAGAACAACAACAACGATTAGAACAGCAGCAACAACAACAACAACAACAACAACAACAACAACAACAACAACAACAACAACCACAACAACCACAACAACAACAACAACAACAACAACAACAACAACAACAAGGCGTCTGCTGCAGGTTTAAAACAATTGGCAAGGTGGCAAAAGCCGCCCATCGTGAGATCCAACCACCGTAACAAACTCTGGTCAGGGTTCGCTCGAAGTGACACACACGCATTGGCTATCATCGCAATCTTGGGAGCATCGAGAGCCGAACATTTTGACATATCTATGGTTTCCCCAACAGCCCTTGTGGCGGCATCGCCGCTGACCCTCAGCAGTATAGTATTTTTTATCATCTATTCAAAATAAGCATTGCTCATTCAGAATTTAATTAACATGGAGATCGAACAGGTGATACGCTGAAAGATCTTCACAAAACCTTCGCTAGCCCGCCCTTTGACCACGCCGCCGCCATTGACCTGCAGCATCTCAGCAATAGCAGCAGCAGCAGTAAGGGTAAGTAAAAACTCAAAGGTTTTCACTCAGGCCAGCAATGCACTAAATAAAACTGGACTGGAATTTAATCATCATTAACTTACCACATTAACTAACACTGATGTCTCATCACTGATAAGTGGATAACAACGACAAGCAGAACGTTGCAGATACGCCTAGTCATCAGATACATGCATACATACATAGCTCTATTGACTGTTGTTGCTAGTATAGTAATAATAAAATAAAATAGTTATATCATATTTAAAAACAAATAGTAATAGGCCCAGCCAACCTTCTACTTTACATTGAGGCGCATGCTCGAAGGGCTCATCACACTAGCCGGCTATTACATAGGCAGGCAGGCAGGCTTCGTATGTACATACCGTCACCACAATAGCGCGGTGCAATGGCGTGCTTGATGGCGTTGGTATGCCGATTTTCTATCAGCGTCCGAAGCAGATCCTTGGAGCGATATTATGATTATGATTATGATTGGACGACGACGACAACGACGACGATCGGCGTTCGATGATTTACGACTCAAAAATGGCGATCAACTGCAACCAGACGGCAGTAGGGCAGCGCCGACAAACACAACTAATCAATGCAGCAGCAGCAATAACGACAACATGATCAAGAACAACACTGATCAAATACATACACAATAAACAAGCAAACAACAGCACCACCAGCAGCAACATCAACAACAACAACAACAACAATTACAATCAGTAGAGTGAACAACAGCAGCAGCAGCAGAAATAATTACACTGAGTAGAATAAGCCACAGCAGTAACAACGACAGAAATAGCGTCAATAAAGAACAAACATTTACACAATGGTTAAATTTCAGCCACAAAAATTAATCTACGTCGATGAAAAGTCTCCCTAGGCAGGCAACGATAGTACCGACAGGCTAAGTAAGATTATCAATTTCCACTGACAATGAATGCTGGCGCTTATGTGTGGGACGTTTGATAACAACAACAACAACAAAAACACCGACAACAACAACAACCACATATCTAGATAATGCAAAACATAGTCCACAGTCGTTTAGTTCATATATATAGTCCTAGTAATAACAGGCAAAAGTTGTCAATAATTACGCGAAGTTTCTACTAGTATTAATGATGATAGTAATTGTTATAGTGGGGGCGTAGTAATGTAGCGCCACTTTATGCGGCGGGCTTAGTAAATTCGTCGTGTTCGTTACACTACCGCGTAAAAAAGCTGTTTCATCTACACGTACAGAACGTATGAACGTTTGCATGTCCGGAATGCAGCGCACATATTTTCATCATACCCCCATACGGAACTTCTAGACATGTGCTGCTATTGAATCTAGTTAAGAACGCTTGCTAGGACAAAACCTGTGTTTGTTAGTGGTACTTGAGTGTATTATTACTAGCAATATGTACATACATATCTAAGGAGTATATCTAAATATATACAACATCTCAGAATGGATCATGTGTGTGTTGAGGATTCGTATGAATGACATCCACTTCGTCTTGTCAAAAATGCGGGATGTCTGCCTTATGACATTGTCTAGGTCCCATACTGCTATTTTTCGACCGAGAAATAACACGGCTTGATATCCAACGGCACAAAGCATCCCCTCAGTCAAGCTTTTATCCAGTACATTAACCGTTTACGAAGAAGATCGAGGATACATAGCGGGTGAACCGTAGGGCTTCCGTGCAAGGTACTTGCAATTGCACTAAGCCTGCCTCCGACAAATGTTGCCTAGATATATTGCTGCGACAAGCTTGAAACGTGCCGTCCAGTTTTTGGACTTCATTCATTCATTTTGTGCAGGTCCAAATAGATTGAACTTGCCACAATTTTCAAGCATACATTCCTCTCTGGCGTCGAAAATCTGAATGACCTAAATACATTTTATAGAAAAAAAATCCTCTGCGTATAGATCATATTATTATGAACTTCATTAACTTAAATGGGTGAATTATCATTTTTTTTGTGCGTGATGTGGCATGACAAAGCCAGATTGGTTTAACAAGTTATGATAATAAAGGTATATATATATATATATATATTTATCTTCAGGTGGGCCTGGTTCAACGTTGGAAACCGCGAGGTTATGGACGATTGTTATTATGTCTGCCTGCATTTACTGCACGTTCCATCTATTCAACGGACGCCTGCAAAGTTTGTCTTTTGGGCGCGCTCTGTGACACTGAAAAGGATAGCTGCAACGCACTCTAGCAATTTCACGTATATAACGTTTAGAGAGAACTATATTTATTAAAATGACATTTAAGTGTTACAGCGAGATACGTTTAGAGATATATTCATATAGCGTCGTGAACTTGAATGTTTGTGTCTAGGCTGATCGGATCGTGCACGCTTGCATAGCCAACGTCAAAGCCTAGGACGGCAAACTGTAGTAGTAAGTGCTCAGTATTGAATTCATCGTACAATTCAAGTTACTCAGTCAGTAATTTTTCGACGGGGGAGGGGGGGGCAGCAGCGGCAGGGCGGCCAGCTTGCTCAACCAGTCATCAGAATCAGTGACACTACATTACACTAGGCCTCTGCATTTCCACTCTTACTGTCTCTCTCATAACACATATGTTTTCTCTCATCTGATTTGCTCTCACCCCCGCCCTCTCCCTTTCTCTGTCTCTCGCTTCATTTTCGCCTCCCTCTCTCCCTTTGGGAGTTTTCGTTTCTTTACCACTCAGTCTACCAGCCGTGTCAGAGGCGTGCCGCCAGTATGCAGACCGGTACCGAGGATCACTGCCGAGGTCGAGCCGATTGACAGACAGGTCAATGTCCGTTGACTCCGATTCGCTGGCACTGATTCTCGGCATTGGAAGATAGCGGCTTCTCGGGTGTACTCCGGCCGCCGTGTTTCCGCTTCTGGCTAGCAGCCACTGCTCCTACCACTTCTACTACGAGTAGTGCTATTACCCAACAATAACAACAGCCACAAACACAACAACAACAACATTGCCATCAGCAGCAGCAACATCAACATCAACAACAACAACAACATCGATAACAACAACAACAACAACAACAACAACAACAACAAAAACAACAACAACGACGACGACAACGACAGCAACAACAACAACAACAACAACAACAACGACAGCAACAACAACAACAACGACAACAGCAATAACAACAACAACAACAGCAACGACAACAACAGCAACAACAACTACAACAACAACGACAACAACAACAGCAACAACAACAACGCCATCAACAACAACCACCACCACCACTACTACCGCTACTACGACAGTCTCTTCTTTCGGCGAATCGCACACACACACACACAGCGCAGTGCGTCCGAGAGCAGCATTACGTGTTTGTGTATTTTGGATCGGTCTGGAATCTGTAATCTAATATGTAGCCGCACACGTTGCGTGCCTTTACAAGCCTGTTGTTTGCCTGCCTGCCTGCCTGTTCGTCTTTCGTCATGTTGCCAGATTACGTTTGAACTCCCCGACCATCCATCCATGCATTCATCCATCTCCCCTATTCTCCTTCGCTGAAAGGGGAAACGAGGAATTCTCACTGAAAACAAGTCCGATAATCATGACGTCGTCGTCGTCGAATAATACCACCGTCGTGTGCGGCGCTCACAACTAACTACCTAACAGACACTAATTTGCTAAGCCTAAGTTAACTAATTTTCATGGCCCGTCAACAACTCCTAAGCACATGACCGACCGGCCTTGCACAACTAGCACACCTTGTTGTGGTTTTTGCCAATCGGTATTGGCTACCAGAGACCGAAATTTACAAGAGTATATCAGCAAATTATTTATATATATATGCGCCTACTAGATAATTGTCGATTTGCATGATATGTATATAACCCCACGCCCATATCTCTGTAATACAGTACCAACTAATCGTGAAAATACGAATTTAGTCATGTAAGCACGATGCAAAGAAGATAGCCGAAATGCCGATCAGTGGAGAGAGCAACCGACACTCTCGCCAGAGTAGATATGGCAGAAGAGACACGTCATTTAAGAAGACGATACTCGAGGTTTAAATGCCCAGCTTTCACTGCTTGACGGTCAAGCAGATGCTGACGGGCAATATACATAAGGCGCTTTAAAACTTGTAAAACAAAAGTTTAATACAACGCATCAGTGAAGCAACACTTAAACCCTGGGAATACACGAGTAGGCGGTGAAAACAGGACGAGCAAACAGAAACACAATGGGAATGTTAAATTAAGTAGGAGTTAGTTACGACTAATGTATACCTAGGTGATGGTGTTAGGAACATTGACAGTTTAGGAACAAAGCACAATCAGATGCTAGGTGGCGAGCAAGTAACTGTAGAGGAAATAAATCGAGTGGCCAGGAAAGATTCGTGGAATTGGCGAGAAATTATCACGGTAATTAAAAGCAAACTGTGGAATATGAGAAAAAGAACTGGCCTAAAGAAAGAGTAAAAAGAGATCTTTAAAAATCTGTACGAGCATAGCTGCACAAAAGAAGCAAGAACATAGAGTTTAGTTAGTTTCGAGTAAGCAAAATCTGTCGACGATGAGAAGCTGATGTTTTGCATTGCAATTTGTACTATACATGTGAGAAAACGTAAAAACAAATTAGGGATAATATAAGGTATCAGATTCAGGGGTCGTATGATACATCGAACAGTAGGTAGTCATGCAATGCATTGCCGATTTATGTACATTTTTTGACTTTATTATTAGAGGGAGGGTCCGGTTTAGGTTCAAGGCCATTGGTTGCTGCTAGATTACGAACTCTGAGAAATTATTTCTTGCAATCAGAAATTGAGCTGCGGAAAGCTATGGAAGTTCAACACAAGTAAATAATACAGAAGAACAAACTCTCTCTCTGTTCATATTAAACTACCACAAAACAATATGATCGTAGAGTAGTGCAACCTGCCTAGACAAAACCACAAAGAAAACATGACAACAGAAGATGGTGCTCAAAAGTTAGCCGTTGCTGCTCACAAGCATATACGATCTACGACATGATATATGCAGTGCTTATCGATTCTCGAAAGGCTTTCGACTCTCTCTCTCTCTCTCGCTCTCTCAAGAGAGAAAGTACTTCAAAAACTACAGGACAATGTCAGGATCGGAGATCGCGTGTCAACCTCATTCGAGACTGCCTACGCCCGAAACGCATCTGGATCAAAAACGGAGACTATTGCATCGATTAGGCGGTACGCCAGTCACAGGGTCTCTGTCAGGCCGAAACGACCAACTCCCTCTAATTTGTCCTCCATGCAACTGACTTGATTAGAACACCGCACGGAGTAGGTGCTCTATCCGCACTCTGTGCAGATCTATAGCTTGTGTTTATTTAGATCTTGTGATCATGGCAAAGTCAAGGAAACATTTGCAGTACATAAGAGGAAGGGCTTAGTGGTATGGCATTAGTGGACTTGTTTTCAATGCAACGAAAGCGAAGATAATGCAAATCAGACGTGGAGAAGTCTACACACTATATATATATATATATATATATATTGCCAGTAGATAAAACTTGTAAACCGTTTTTTATACCTAGCAATTCACTTGAGTCACAAGCTAATTTTTACTTGTCATATCGAGTTTAAGCATGCTCAAATGGTCTCGGCGACGGCACTTATCGGAGACCCTTAAATATAAACACAAAAATTTGCTACGAAAATATTTGACTTCTGGATTAGACCGATAGTGGCATACTGTTTTGATACCGCATCAAAAAAAAATCCTTTCGGGGCTGACTCTCAGCCAAGATTTAACGTCCATGGGACTGCTCTTCACATTGCTTCATAGACGGACCCCCATAAAAATACAAAACGGTGCAACGGTGAGCTCGAACTTACGCACTTATGTGTCTTCTCCGGTCGCGAGGCGCAGACGAATGCACCACGCCACCGGGCTCGACTTGATACCGCGCCTAACGCTAAAAAACGATCTCCAGTTGGACCGAACCAAATTGCTTCTTATAAAACGGGTGCTGGGACTACCTGAAATAATCGTAGGCAACCATGGCACACAAGATAATGAGAGGCCCTTACAAACACACTGTTTAACAAAGGAACCACCACTGTTAAGGAGGTAAAGACAAAATAATTGAAGTATAAGAACTAAAAAGCACGTCATTTATATGCGATCGTTACAACACAGGTTTCACTCCAACCGCTAGAAACAGTGCAATTAGAAAAATCAATCACTGATACCGCGCATCAGATCTCATGGCTATCATCACAAATTATGCAAAGTTTGTTTTTATGCAAAAGGCAATAATTGTTTTAATCTAGATGAGTGTGTCTGAAAGTTCTACGTAGATATAAAAGTTGACCAATACTGTATTATGGCATGCAATAAATTAGCCTACAGGTCTCTGTGTAAAATAGTAGGGCATGTTTTAAATGCCACATAGCACTTACATTATATATATATATAACAGACTGTCAATAACTGACGAAATAAATTAATGTCAAAACTAGCCGCAAATGTATAGACTTAGCAAAGAGAAAGATATGTAGTAACTCTAATTCATCGAGACTCTTGGCGAAATGGCGTAAGGAAAGGGCGTTCTGCAACGGCATTGTTTAACACGGTGATATGACACGTCAGTCATATCAGCAATCGGGCAAAATATCTAACTTATAGGAACAAACCATGGACTCCAAGAAATCTAAGACGCGCGAACCAACGTTGTTACTGTTGATCTCCATACAGTCAGGCATATCTAATCACATTTAATTCCATACAATTCCAAGTGGTTATCAGCAAGTGCTGCTGACCTTATAGGACAGACATTTCGCCACTGTTGTGCTTGTGTCTCCCACGCGCTTAGAGCGAATATCTATTTTGGAAGTTTGTTATTAGTTGGGCGGCATAGAATCGGAGAATAAGGCTAGTGCGAAGATCTGTTTTTATTTTATTTATCGTAAGACTATTAAAAGCCACAAATATGTTATCTTATCTAAGGCGTTTAAGATCGCAAATGCGATTGGCATTGAACATACGTATGTATCATACACTTCAATAAATGAATGAAACATAACTTCAGTCATAAGTGCTTGCAAATACGCGTGAATGCGTACAGCCTCTGTATTGAGGGGGTTGCCCACGGGCTGGATCAGAGATTATGTGCTTGTCACATCGAAAGGAATAGAAGAAGATAATCAACATAATAGAATATGAATGATTGTATATTAATTAAAATAGTAACAAAGTTTATATTAAATACTTTAAACAAAGATTCTCAAGATAATGATAGCGCATTAGATGTAATAAAAATAGGGTATATAAATATAGATGTATATATATATATATATGTCATACAAGTTCTCTCTATAGATTTCCTATGACATAAAGATAAAAAAACTAGCATTAGATAACCCCCTCAATTAACGTTCGGACGAAGGAAATACTGATCAACAGAGCAGCACCGTAAGCAATTAGAGCCAGCAATGAGAAGCAATCCAACTGGACAATATAAACACTTCCTGATCTCCAAAAAAGTACAGCCGCAAACACGGCTCACTTACCTACCCACTTGCGCAACTGCTAACGGTCCACGGTGGCTGTTGTTAGGGAAATCTGCACCACAATGGTGAAACTGACTCTTCCTTATGCCCTATGTGCAACTCAGAAGAGACAGACAATGTGAGGCATTGCTACAAACGCTGGAGTTTTTTTTTTCAATACTAAGCAACAACTTCTGTCTCCGAGCCTAAAACTGGAAAATTCCCTGACATGCCAAGCCCTTGCAGAGACGCTCCCCAAGAATCATGAATCCTGGTTTATGGTAAGAAGACTTTTTCCGCGAGACGAAAATAACAGCAGCCTTAATAGCACGATGAGCTGGCCAGGTAAAGTAATTTCGAGAAGACAGTACTGCGTTCATCTCTGACAAGAGGCAAAGTGAACAACTGGATTTTAGTGGGTTTGTGAGCTCGACACTACCGTGGCTTTAACAACGATGTCCGGTGTGCATCATGCGTTTTACCAATTAGTCTCCATATATATATTTATATATATATATATATATATATATATATATACATATGTACATATTATTAAAAACAAATATATATATTTATATATTATATATATATATATATATATATATATATATATATATATATATATATATATATATATATAGCGAAATTGTGAAACTACAGCGCTTATCCGAATACTCTTGGGGGCGAAAGGTAGGCGGGCGGATAATCGCTCTCACAGAACGTTTCTCGTCGATGAGTTAAACGCTGTGAGATAAGATAATTACGATGTTATGTGAGAGAGGAAAAGCAAAATAGGAGAGAAAACGCGCGCGCGAGAGAGAGAGAGAGAGAGAGAGAGAGAGAGGGGGGAGAGAGAGGGACGGGCGAGAGTGGGGTAACACGGGAAGCAAGGCGTGGACCTCTATCTGTTTGAAATGAACAGAACCGTTGTTTCTGCTGCTGCTGCTGAGACGTCACAGATAAATCAATGATGGCTTCGATTCGATCGATCGATCGATCTATGCAATATCGTCATCACCACCACCATCAGTAGTAGTAGTAGTAGTAGTAGGTAGTACTACATCATCGATCACTAGCGTCGGCCTCATCTGTGAGTCAGTCAGTGAGTGAGTGAGTCTTGTGGGATTGCCAGGTTGCATTCGCAGCGCACATGCCGCCTGCCTTATTGGCTAGATATTTAGCGGTCTATCGCGAGCGGCTATTGCGCGGGCTCGAATTGCTTCAGCTGGTGCCAATGCTGCTGTTTTGACGGCGACGGGGCCGCGGGAACAACGCGGAGATAGAGCACAGAACGTCCGACCCACAGTAACGGCAGTAAAGAGCAGCCGCAGTGGTCGCAAAGGCAGAAGTCGATGTGTTGTCCAATGATGTGATTTACCCGACTTTAAATTGACCGAATCCATACATGGGCGGTGTCCGCATCTCTCATAATTCGGTTGTAGTTGTTCATGTAATTGTTGTTGTTATTGTTGGTAATATTGTTGTTGCTGCTGCTGCTGCTACCGTGGTAGCTGTTGTTGCTGCTGCTGCTGCCAGTGCTTCTCGTGCTTTCCCAGATCTCTCCTCTTGTTCTTCCTGATGTTTGCCTGACGTTTTTCTTTGGTCTTTTCTTTCTCATTTTGATCTTTTTCCTCCTCTGCAGCTGCTGTCGCTACTACTACTACTACTACAACTACTACTGCGTTAATGACACCGTACGCATGTCAGCGACAGCGCATGGATGCTACCGAATGGCAGCAGCGGTTCCATATGTACGCAGGTTCCTATAGAGAATACGCACCACGGCCGTGCGAGAAAAAGGACGCGTTGCTCGTAATGCTTTGCAATGCTAACAGAAAGCTTTGTTAGCGGCAGCGTTTTCTGCTGCTGCTGCTGCCGCCGCCGCTCTGCCGAGCTGACAGAAATCGAATCCAACAACAACACAACAACAACAACAACAACAACAACAACAACAACAACACAACAACAACAACAGCAACAACAACAACGCGCGAAAGAGAGAGACTTCAGCTCCTTTTTCCGCTCCTGGTACTACTCCAAGTGCTACCACTTTTTTTCTGCTGACTGTTACGACTACGGCGGCTATCACTACTACTACTACTACTACTTCTATGGCGTCGTTGGACGTACGAACGCACTCTCCTCGCTCAGACATGGTCAGCCAGGGAAGCGTAACGGCAGTACAATTATCTATCGATCTAGCAATTGACATAGGCGAATGCACGGTCAATTACGACGACAACGGCAGGGTAACAGCGGTAGCCGTGGCGATGATGATGATGAGAACGTAACAACAACAACAGCAGCGACAACATTGACTACAACAGTACCGCCAAAACGAAGGAAGGGTATGGCTAGCATCAGAAGACAGATCAACATCAGCAGTTGAGACACTTAATAATTGTCTAAATTGATCCGTTATGGCAATCTATATTAACACGATTATATATATATATATATATATATTCATGGTGACGAAGACCACTACTAGTACCTAGCCTCATGGGAAGAGGCCAGAACCATGGCAATTAGACAGATTCGCGAGAGATGGTCCAGAGCGGGACTCACCCATCCCGAAGTACAGGACCCCCCGCAAAATGGTATGGAATAGTTTGAAGAATACATAGTGGGTTCGACCCAGTTATGGGAATTGAGAGCGGAAGTAGCACAAGAGGTGCTAAAATCAACGCACAAAGATGCAAGGAGAGACAGACTCTTTTTAAGGCCGGCACGGCTGAAGAAAGCGCAACTTTGAATCAAACGGGTTTGCAAGGGCTGGGACAAAGTGCGCCTGACAGGTGGGGTAACCCGAGAGTGACCCCGGCCAATTGATCCGATGGGGCACTCACCACTTCTGATGGCCCATAGCATTGTTCTATAAAGATCTGGGCCATCAGAGAGTGAAGTTTAAGGGGGGGAGTGCGTTTAGTGGGTATGGGTCCCAGTGGAGGAACATCTATCCGGTATCTGGTAGAGAGCCTGTTTAAGTAAGATGTAAGTTTCCGAATACGGGAGATTTTCCACAGGGCACAATTTAAGGCTCCTCTCAACGAAAGCAGGCTATATACTTAAAGGAGGCAGAGCTTAGAGGATCCGAGCATGATCATTTCGGGCCGATTGCATTCTGCGATTGTCGTCTCTTTGTCAACCAAAATACATGCGCCAATATGTACAAACGAACGACGAAACTGCGCCAAAATTAGGGAAAAGGGGGAACTACACTGTGGAAGTGTCATCAATATGCTAGCAAATCTTGCATTGCTGTTTTTGTCATTTCTGACTCCTTTTCTCACCAAAGCCGTAACCCTGGATTGTGTTTATGTAAGAGATTCAAGCAAACCGTTCCGTGTTAATCGTCGAAGAGTAGTTAACTTCAACTGTAGGATGCATACTTTATCTGGTACCACGTTTCCAGGACTGCGAGACCCAGTCTTAGCAGGCGGTCGTTGTTCCCTACTACACATAATAGTCTGTGTTATGCTTTACTTCTGTTTAGGTATGGTTGTATGCGCTACTACGGAACACCATAGAAGTCACCGTGCATGTGTATATATATATACCTGTACTAACTTTAATGTAAAGCAAATAATCTTAGGAAATATTGCTTTGCAATGGGCGTATGTGCTGCGATTGAATCGATCCGCGACTCCTATTGCGACTAGCACCGCTTTGATTCGGCCTCAGTCTGTCAGTTAGTCGCATCTACTTTTTAACGACATGTATTGAGGCGTAACTAATTTAATTGACATTTCAAGGCGAACACTTATGCTCGAGGACGCACGCTCTTTAACTCGTGATCGTATGTGTGAGAAGCCTAAGAACACTTGGCGTCGCGGAAATGATGAGGTAAATATACATCTGGACGTTATATCCTGTGGCCACCTAACTACACAAATAATTCATTTCTGAAACTTTCCTACACTAGCTGACGACCGGTAGTCTCAGACGGTAACGTCAGACAATGTCCTCCCGGACGTCTTGGATTTTTGGACGGTGGTAACCTTGGCACATGACCAGCTGGTCTAAACCGCCATTTTTGCTGGTTGCAGTGCTAGCGCATATGATATTAACGCTGGGCCACTCTCGCACTGTTTGTTTGAGTCAACTCAATTCTGAGTTCTATTAGTAATATTACTACGACAACAACAACGACAACAACAATTTCCCTCGAAACCACTGTCGTTTTATCTTGCGTCTACTACTATAACGACTACAGGTAGTACTACCACGTAGCTAAATGTGATTGTCTGTTTTTCGTTTAAAACTCGAAGCCGCCACCCAGTTCCGTCCGGGTTTCTGCCGCCGCAAGATGATCAGTTTCTGTTCGTCGCAACGTTGAGCAGTGTACAACCTTGTGAGGTGGTCTGTCCCGGCAGAGTTTGTTAGTGGGCATGTTTTGGGTCAGGGTCGTCGGCCTACGGTAGCTTCCTTAACGTCCAAGAACAAACGTAAAACGTTGATTGTTGTGTTAGCAGAGGACACTAACAGATAGGGTGAAAGACAGACAGAGAGAGAGAGAGAACTCGCAGGAGATAGAGAGAATGTAACCCAATAGAAAGTTGTGTGAGACTGCTTAACAAACGCTCGCGTTAGACGCAGTTTTACTTTGTCATGATAGGTCATGGCCAGACGCGTCATTGCTAGGCAGCAGCAGCAGCAAGGGGGGCGCTTGGTAACGCGCCCACTAGCAAAGTGTGTATCAAGAATACGTAGCGAATACAGACGCAGATGATCGCGCGCTGTCTCCGTCGACGAAGGGAGGGGACGTATTTGCGCTGGCGAAGCGTGCAGTCGCCATGGTCAACATGTGGGCTAAAGCTGTGAATGGTGTTCCAACAGCAACAACAACAGCAACAACAAAGTCGAAACCGCAGTGAAACTGATACTCTCTAAATAGCGAGTTTTAACAAAAGTCACTTCGGTGATGATCGCTAAATATATTATTCGTTTATTTTTATTGCGAATGAGATTGTGAATATACCATGCATTAACAACTTGAACAACAGTCAAATCAATAGAATTCGTGTAAGCTTATATGAGTGCATTTTACACACGGATCATAGTGGTAAAATAGAGCCGTTTCTTAAAATCGTTTCAATAAGGGAATTAAAATCGAGAGAAAAAAATCCCAACAGATGCTACCACATACGTAATGCTTAGTGCTGTACTTTTCCTAAAAAAACCTTTTCTAAACAAACCTTTGTGACGTCTTGCTGTACTAAAGATTTGATGCTTTAACGTTGCTACCATCGGCGCCCTAGTGCTACCATACTAAGAAGTAGTTAGTGTTAATATAAGTGTTATGACTGGCGTACAGTTCTGACACTGTTGCTGGTTTATCTCCTATTTTATTACTAAGTATATTATAATTGCGTGTCGTCGTTGTTGTTAGTGCTGTTTTTGTTGTTGTCCCTGTGAACATACATCTGCGAGTAGGCGTTATTAAGCATGCTGATATTTGGGTCAACACGCGTTCTGCGTTATCCCTGCATAAATCAGAACACATTCGGACCGTCCTTTTCGCGTAGTATTGTTTACCAGCGGCTATTCAAATGAACTAGTTCCGCTAGTTCGAAACGCTTTCAGGACAGAGACCTTTAAATCGCTACTGTGTGACGTTATTTTATCCTCATTCTATTCGTTGCTTCTGTTGCAATTATTGTTGTTGTAGTTGTTGTTGTTGCTGTTGTTTTGTTGTTGATATTGTTGTCGTTACAGGTCAGAATCGTGTTGATTTTGTCAGTTTTACTTTACTGCCTAAGTTTAATTTACTGACTACCATCGATGAGCAATTAGTATAGTAGAAGTAATACTGGCAAGTGCTTTTTACATTATAATCATTATGAAGATTATGATGATGACGTTAAGATTATTTGATAAAATCAGTAAGCATTTTGTTTGAGTTGTGATATTTGCATATGGAATAAAACGAATCGATTCAAACATAATTGTGTCTATTTAGGTATACTGGAAATTATATATATATATATATATATATATATATATATATATATATAATTTGCTAATATTTGAACAATATTCATATGAGGTTCATGTACCTTATACATTTTATGAACCGACTTTATTGAAGATTCTGTGTAAAGAACTTACTTCCGGCGTAGGATAGATAATTTTGGATTGGATGTCCGCTGGGATTAGCCAATATCTCTACGTCAATACTAGAAAGAATAGCTTAAATTATTCTGTGTGAAAACAGCTATTTGCAACAATGAACGTGTCCCACACTGCAATCGCGCGTGCTTACGTGGGCGACTAGATTTACATATACTTTTCTTTGTCTAAGCCGGTCCATACGACCACACACCCAATGGCAAGGGACAATATTTGGCTAAACTGTTAGTGCCATCCGCGTAAGGAAGTGTGTGGAATTGAACGCAATTAACACCATCATTAACGCAGCTTGTGTAATGCGAGGCAATTTTCCTGTACCTTTTTAATTACCAAACCATACAATCTAGCCAGCGCTTTTATGCATATGAATGGCTAGCTTGCATAGGGCATGGCCAAATAGGCGCATCAGACAAAAGTCAGCATCGCTGTAGCATATTTGACGGCTAAGTAAGACACTTTGCAACTTATAATACATGCTTATGCATGTTTAGAACTTACAGAACGTTAATGTCAATGTCCACCATCTAAATAAAGTTATAGGATATATATATATATATATATATATATATATATATTCTATCGAAACTAATATTTGCAGCGTAAGTATTCTACGCAGGTGTTTCGATTGACAGGGTCTAGTTATGTGTGTGAGTCACCTGCAATAAAGGGCGTATCTGCAACGCCAGATAGCCGCAGCCAGCTTAAATCCCTGATTTATATATATATATATATATATTTCTTGGATTTGTGCCCGCACCTAATCAACACAACGGGACCAAGTGCGTGCCGCGAATCCATATAAGGACAAACTAGACAGTAATCTTAAGGTCCAAATCAACCATGTCGGTCAGACTAATATAAGAGAATAATATGCAGTTGTTCACATTTTTTCATTTTTAAATCGTGTCTCTGCCTACACAGTAGCCACTAATAGGGAACCCGCCCGAACAGGACGACATATAGTGCTGAGTGAATAGTGATCAGTCGACAGGGCATGGATGCACCTGTTTAGACGCTACCTGTCGGGTAACTCGGGTCCTTGTTAGACGACGCATCCACACGAACTTTTGGTCTATTTCACGCGCGCACGTCTGCCCGAGAAATCCGGTACGTGGCTATCGAGAAACCCCAGCTGCGGCACTTCGTTCAGATTTATTGTTTTTTTTATCAGTGGCAACTTTCCAATAACCTCGAAATCTGGACAGGGGAAATGGCCTGCGGCCAGACGGACTAACACTACTTCCCTACGAAAATGACAAGCCCTTAGTCTGGGACTCTCACTAACCTGCTATAGTCGGTGACTCCTAGTTGTCAATCTGGACAAGCCGCTGAACTTGCTGTACAGAATAAAGTTCGTAAACACTCACACCAGGCGAACAGCGGTCGGTTGCATTGGCTCGCGTTCGAAATTATGGGAGGTTCGGATCTTCTTGCACTACACAGTAACTCTTCAAGATCAAATTTCAGCTAGGAGTGTGCTTAGCTGAGAAACAAGCTGGCACCTTTGTAGAACAGAAGCTGTCCATCGATATTTAATCGGGGATGCCGCAGATATCTTGAGAATTCTGCTTGACAGACTGAGCTGAAACTCTGAATCCTGGGTTTGGTCTAACTAAGATTAACTATACGTCTATCAACTAATCTCCCAACCACCAACGTAAAAGCCCCCGTTAAGCATGCCATTTACCGTACGTGATCACGAGAACAATAAAAAAATATCTACATATTATTTATAAATCTAAACATTATTATCTGTGGATTATGTATAACTCTACACATACATATCGATGTATTTATGGGCTTATAATGCTGCCAAGGAAAAACGGATAATGCACAATTCATATTTGTTTGGATTTGGAAATAGAATATCACAAAAATGTTTGTGTGTACTGGGGTATGAGATGACTCATGTTTGTTGGTTTGTATACATGCAAAATATTTATTTTAGTTGAGGTGTGTGGGTGCATGATGTGATAAATGTTTAGGCGTTCTAATTAAATGTTAAAATGTTATTATTATTATTATTATTATTATTATTATTATTATTTATTTCATATGTTTTAGAGCAATACAGTTGTGAGGTGTGAATGTGTATCCTTATTATTATTATTGTTACTCTTATTAATATTGTTACTATTATTAGCATTGTGCCTGACTAAATAAAGAATTAGTTGGTAAATGAACACAACAGCAGATCGCGTGTATGCGTGTTTCTCTGTGTGTGTGTGTGGGTGTGTGGGTATGTTTGTACGTATGTACGTATGTAGATGACAGTGGCAGACGTTGTGGAATGTCATCGGTTAGAGAAACTTTCACCCCACGTGACTCTTCGTGGTCTCGTCGTCCTTTCACTGCCGACAGACAGACAGACAAGCATCCACTGGTCGGAACAGCATCGCTTAGCTAGCACGGGTGGCGGTGGCGGTGCCTTTGTTGAGGTTGTTGGTGTGTGAACAATGTCCATACAATCATCCACATACACACCAGCAATTTACCGCAGCCGCCGCCGCCGCCGCGGTCGCCACCACCATTACCGCAATCAGAAACCGAGCAGATCGCTAACCGATGACAATGTTGATGATGATCATGTTGACGACGACGACATGAGCTGCGGGGGTAGTAGCATCAGAAACGTCAAGATCCTTGTCGACAACTGCAACAACAACAACAACAATAACGGCAACAAAGGAAGCAACTGGAAGACGACAACAACGAAAGTGACAACGACAACAACAACAAAGAAAGTGACGACGACAACAGCAACAACAGCAAGAACGACGCCAATAACTATACGACGAAACGGTAGTCCCCAACCGTCACCGATCGAGCTTTCAGCGCAGTCCCTCGTCGCAGGTCCCACCGTGTAAACAAAGCGCAACCACAATAGACGGCAGTAGTAACATCGACAGCCGACGACGACGACAACGACAGCTGCAACAACGACAACAACAAACCACACAGATAAACTAACTGCTGTATCTCTGTCATCGCGACGAGAGAGAACGACGACAACACCAGCACCACCAACAACAACAACAACAACAACAATATCAATATCAACATCAACAACAGAAACATCGATTTCACTCGGAATGCAGCGGCCGGCTCCTCGGCGCAGATATTACAAAGCAAAAGAAAGTGACAAGGCAGCCACTTATCTTCATGTTGCGGGCTGTTTTAAACCATGCAGCAAGTTGCTGTTACGGGGCTGTTACGCGTATATACGTATATATATATATATATATATATATATATATATATATATAAAAGCCTGGCTACTTCTCGACATCTTTGGTCATCACCGAGCTCTAGACTATTCATCCGCGACACTAAAATTCATCGGGTGAGAAATTCAAATTTTTTTGCTTCTGAATAGCTAGTGTAGCAGGTAGCAATTCGGAGGGCACTACGTGCGACAATCTGAGCGCCGCTACGTGTAAATTCGAGCCGCTGCCACGTACAACAATCCAAACTGCCGCCGCGCACTACAATTTTAAACATCGCAGCGAGCAGCAGCTCGAACGTCCCCACAACTCGAGAGGAGCAACAATCTCCAAAAAATCAAAGGTTGCGAAACGGCTTCTATTCGACAGAATCGCAAATGCGGTAATGCTCGCACATTAGCTAACTGAAGGACGGGAATGCTTAAGCGCGGACTCGAACCGAGTATTGCACCCAATAGATGAGCCCTTCTCCCTATTCCTTCCCACTCCCATCTAGCCACATAGCCGTATCTCCACCCTCCAGCCGCCCGATCGGGCCCTCTGCTACCCCAGAATCCGGCGACAAGAATCCCGCTAGCCTGTATGAGGAAGCATAGCGACCTGTATGAGAAGGCTACACTAACAGTTGCTTAAGCGATGGGCACTTATAACAAGGCTAGATTATTTATATAACCTCTTGATTTTCTGATTCTAGCAATACGCTTAATAATAAAAAAGCTAGTTACACGCTTGAGGCTGGGCTGGACAGAAACCTCGGACGCCTTCTAGTTTTGAGCGAGGGGAGCTTCCTCCGCCTAAGGTAGACCACAGAGACTTATAGCTACAGCAAACATCATGACTAGGCATATATTAGTCTCTAAAGCAGTACGAACTATGGACCTAATTATACGTGAAACTTGCGGTAGAGCGCTTGAAGTAGATTTCACCTCCACCAGATAAAAATAATGTCGAGAATGGCTTGCGTACACCTATAGCACGCTACCATTTTTTTTTAAGGACTAACTGGAAAATGCGGTACGCACACGCGGACACCACCGCATGATGTCGTGCAGTAACGGTTGTTCTTCTCCTTGGCGCGCAGGACATTTTCCATAATGCAAGCAATGCTGGTCCAGTCGTCGCGTGACTTAATCATAAGCTGTATGATCGTTCTAAGGGTGCCGTCGTCAGCCCTAGGTAGACCCGCATGCTGAGTGGCCCATTCCGGGCACCACAAAATTGTATGTTCAGGCGTATCCTCTGATTCGCTTTGGCAGTACTTGCATAATGGAGATGTGGTTTTCCCAATTCTGAACAAGTATGATTGGAAATCACCGTGTCCCGTAACGACCTGAGTGATGTAGAACGTCAACTCGCCACCTGGCCGGTACATCCAGGCCCTGATATCCGGGATCAGAGTCCTTACCCGGTGCCCGGGCGCTCCGTCCTGAATGGAATCCCATTCGACCTGCCAAATGTCAAGGGTGATATTTCTTTCTTCCGCCTCTTCCTTTTCCGGGTCTTCCCACAAGCGGCGTCGTTCATTTGCTTTCAGGTCCCAGGGGACTGTGCTAGCTAGAACAAGGACGGCTGCTGTGCTGACGGTTCTATAGGCCATTGTGATACGCAGAGCAGCCACTCTTTGGGCTTTGCGTAGCGTTGCCCTATTGTTGGCTGTAGACAGTGTGGTTGACGGCCACACCGGAGCTGCAAATAAAACTATGGACTCAGCTACCGACATAATAAGGCGTCTTCTTGACTCCCGTGGGCCATAGTTGTTTGGCATCAGCCGGGCTATCTTGTGTGAGACCTTAGTAGCCTTTTCTGCTACAAGGCGTATGTGGGGTATGCCCCGTAGTCCCTTGTCTAGGTGCATTTCAAGATAGCGGGCGGTGTTTACAAATTTGATCTCCTGGTTGTCTAGGATTAGCTTCAAGGAGGTGCACTTCCTTGGCCCGATTAGCAGGATGCCCTCGCTTTTATTCGGCGCCAGTGTAAGGCCAACCCCCTTCATCCAGCCAGCGATCTCAGCCAGGGCGTCATTGGCTCTCAGTTCTATTTGCTGGGGTGAGCGGGCCTGTACCACCACTGCGAGGTCGTCCGCATATGCCAGCAGTTCAGTGCCTTCTGGAAGGTCGTCTAAACGTAAGACGTCATCGTACGCCAGGTTCCATAGAACGGGTCCTAGGATCGAGCCCTGGGGAACCCCGGCCGTCATGTCGAACTCGAAACCCTCACTGACTATGCGCCTCTCGCTCAGGTAGGACGAGAGTGCTCGGCACAGGTAGGGCGGGACTCCCTTCTTGAGTAGTGTGTCCACGATTACCTTCGAGGGCAGGCTGTTGAATGCGTTTTTAACGTCCAGCAAAACAACGCTACCAGGCTTAGGAAGTATCCTAGGTAACATAGCTCTAACATAGAGCGTCTCCCACACATCAAGACAGAGCCAGCTACTTTCCTACAGCAGCAGGAGCTCCTGAGAATCGAGGGGGTTGAAGACATTATAGCTTCAACACGTCCACTCTATGCACGGATAATCCCTTACGTTTATGCCCACGTTGGAATTTCAATACGCAACAAAAAAACACGAAAATAAAATGGCAAAGGTGTTTGTTACACTTGTATCCGTAAATGCTAAGCATAAGCAAGTTCAACAATTTATATAAAATCAAGAAAACGCCAGATACTACTCAGTATATGCTAAACGGCCAACCCATTCCTGAAGTCTCACGCTACAAAGACTTCGGGGTAATCTTCGACCGCCAAATGAAGTGTAGACCTCACATGGCTGAGGTTTTCAAGGCCGCGTCTCGAATATGTAATCTCATAATGCGGTCTTTCATTATAAAAGATCATAATGTGTACCTAAAGCTGTATCAAACCTTAGTGGTACCAAAGTGGACTTTTTGCTGTCATGTATGGATGCCATTCTATAAAAGAGATGTTGACTTTTTGCAGAGCGTGCAGGATAAGTTTGTGAAACGAGTTGCTTGTCGGTGTTGTGTACCTATTATTGTAGTATTGCCTAGTGTTAGTGAATACCAGTCCCATGCCGATTACCGCATGTTTAAACAACTAGCGCGTCAGACACTTATTACTAGGTGTTTTGTTCTAAGACCAAATAATCTCCGTACCGGCGTTTCCATCCACCCCCCAGAGATTGCTCGGGTGGGCCTTGTGTACAATTCATTTGCCTGGAGGATTGCACGTCGTTCACAGATTCGAAACGACTTTGCTTCTATTGTAATACCCCTTTTTCAATAAAGGTGATATGATATATATATATATATATATATATATATATGCGCTTAGTTACACATACATACTAGTTTGACGTTCGTTCTATAAAGCAAATAAATGTAATTCACATGTAAATATAAACACAGGTCGATCTTCAGAAATGCCGCTACGCAACGTGCAAAACGAATTGCCTCCATCCATACCTCAGGATAGTAGACTCCCCTTTAATCTGTTTGAAAATAAAGTTTGACATTGAAAATGAGTTACGACTTTCAAAATGGTTTAAGGTTTTATTTTTGATAATGCATTTTACCACGGAATCGGTGAACATAATTTTTTTTAATTAAAAACATATGTGGATACACACCGAGATTCGTTCTAGACATTGGAAGTTTAACGAAGCAGATGTAAAATATTGCTGCTCTAACAGTAAACTGTTGCCGGCAGATTCTGTTGACGATAAACTTAACAGAGTAGCCAGTCTAAATAGGTATATTACATGTTTGAACTGCTGTCACCGTATCTCCCTTCCCACTTTAAAACCTAACAAAATACGTATAGAATGAAGAACAATTTGCGAGCGTATAACAAAAATTTCCTCCGTTAGACTTCGTTGACGCTGGCTTTATTGTTATCATTCAGTTTATTCACCCTGCCATTGGTAGTTACAAGTGACCTATATATCTTAGATTTAATTTTTCAAACTAAGCAGGTTGTTCACATGTTTCTGTAGTGATTGTGCGTCGATTGACGGGTGTTGCGCCAAGTGGTTGCGGTTGATATAACATTGAACACCAATTTTGTACACACATTCGTGGATTCCATAACACACTCTTTTCAGACACATAAAATGGCGATAATCGTGTCAAGGTTTTTACACAACAGCGTTCAATTTATTTGTAGAGTCATGTTTTATTTTTACATTTGTGTAAATCCTTTCCAAATACGTTTGCAAACGGGTTCGTACAAAATGCCTTTGCCGCTATACAGAAAGCTATGAAGCTTTTTATCAACTACAACACGATTGAAGTAGGGTGTTGATGGTCCTCCGGTGATAGCAGCCGTTAAAATATTGTAAATATAAGTGTTGATATTTTATAGCCAGTTTAGCGCTTGCGCCCGCCAGGTGACGCTGAAATAGTCTGGACGGTCACCTAGAATTAAAAGCATTTTTAAGGAGGTTGTTTTTAATTTTAGATCATTTCCCTTCCCCTGCCGGTTGGGATTCATCGCCGTGAGGCATACCTTAATTGTTGGCGGTACCTACTGACAGAAACCCCGTCGGAAAACACAGCTTTGCAGCAACATTAGCATTTTCATCATTTATTTGTCGCACCATATGCATGTTTATTACAATGATTGACATTTTGTGCACGTGCGTATGCAAGTGTCGGTTTTTCGCTCGTAATTATTAGCATGATTCTCCCACATGTTGCATTTATGTGTATAATCCAAATAAAATGTAATGACTAGATGTTGTGTAGTCAGCTATAGGCTGACAGAGTCAGTCAAATAAACGTGCACTAGTAGTAGAAGTAGTAGTAGTGTCGAGCCCGGTGGCCTGCTGGTGCATTCCGCCTGACTGAAGACACATAGGTGCGCGGGTTCGAGCCCCACCGTTGCCCCACATTTGCATTTATGGGGGTCCGTCTATGAAGTACAGCGAAAAGCAGTCCTGTGAACGTTAAATCTTGGCTGAGGTTTAGATCGAAAAGTATTAAAGTATAGTAGTAGTAACAGTCGTTAAATGTTTTTCTTCTCTTTTTTTTTGTGGGTATGCCGGAAGCAGAGCTATGCGTTGGATCTAAGCCCTGATTGGACGTTCAGCCCACTTTTAGCGTGCTGGCACGCAGTAAGTTCCGATGACGGAGAATGCTCTTGTATGTATCTGTACCAGTTGTTACTAGAAACAACAAGATAACGCCGATTTCCCTACCGCTCCGGTATAAATAGATGCTATTCGCGCCTCACGCTCGTTCAAAATACCTTAGCCGCCGACTCGACATCGATCTCCTCCTCCTCTGAAAGGCTACTTGCTACGAGCTCTTGGAAACGGCCGCCGGAGGCATCCTCAAGATCATCCGTGGGGGGGGGGAACTCATTCTTGAGGTCCTTTCCTCAAACTAATACCATCATCCTAGCTATGATTTGTTTGTCGTGTTATTGTTGTTTTTGTTGCTGTTGTTGTCTCTGTTGTTGTAATTATTGTTGTTGTTGTCCCTAATAATATTGCTGCCATTGTTGTTGTTGTTGTTGTTGTTGTTGTTGTTGTTGTTGGTGGTGGTGTCATCAATGTTGTTGTTGTTGTTGTTGTTATTGTTGTTGTTGCTGCTGCTATTATTGCTATTGTTATTGTGGCGTTTGTTGTTAATAGCACGATTTTTGTTGTTGCCGCCGTCGTTGTGCCGCCGCAGATCATTCTCGACCTTTCCCGTCGCATCAGAGCCATCCTAACAGTTAGCTATCTAGCTAGTAGCGGTATGCCGAACGACGGTTCGTTCGACGGACGGACGAACCGACGGCCTGCTCGACACTTGGTTAGTTCGTAGTCGTCGTCGTCGTCGCTGCCGGAGTCTGCTTACGAACGCTGGTGCGTATTGCTTCCTGGAATTTGGCTCCAAGGTTTATTCGTCGATGTTGCTTTAGATGCGGTCTGCAACCGCTGCAGCCGCCGCCACGGCGGTTTGACGGGCGCTGCCGAAGTTTTTGATGTTTGATGCTGTTGTTGTTGTGGTTGCTGCTGCTGTCGTTGTTGTTGCTGTTGTTGTTGTTGTTGTTGCTATTGTGGTTGTTGTTGCTGTTGTTGTTGCCGTCATCGCTGCTGCTGTAGCCGCCACCACCACCACCGCCGCAAGCAGAGCCACTATCTACATATTGGTCGCCAATGTCACGAATGTCGTCTGCGTTACTGCGTCGCAGTCCTTGTCCACAGGCCGCCGAATAGGCCCACGTCCTTTAGGCGCCTGAGTGGCCTGACGACGACGACGACACCCGAAGTGGCGGAAATTACCCCCCCCTCCTGCCGGGGTACCCCCGTCGTTGCCGCTGCTGCTGCTGCTGCTGCTGCCGGGAGAACTGGCTATCAGACTTTTGCGGGGGGGGGGGGCGATGAGTTCTGCCCCGTGAACGCCTGCGCCTCGTTGCCCCCCGCGCGGGTTTCGATGACCTCCGTGTGCGATTCTGTTCGCGAGAGGCCATATTCCCAGGATCATCATAGGGTGGTAGCTGCTGGCTAGTTATTCTTAGTGTTGTTGTTTTTAGTGTTGTTGTTGGCGCTGTTGTTGTTGTCGTTGTCGTCGTCGCTGTTGTTGTTGTTCATTGATAGTGTGGTCGCCAGTAGCAGCGCCTAATCAGGTAAAGAATGAGAGAAAGAAGGATGGGGTGCGGCTACCACCAAAGAGTACCACGATTCGACGCACTAAAAATGTCGCCTGACCTGTACACAAATAGACGCACGTACACGAATGTATACATAGCACCACTGCCGCTAGCGTATAGCTACGAATTGATACCTTATTATATATATATATATATATATATATATATATATATATATATATCACACAAGTTGACTGCCTAGCAAACGTAGACAATTGCCGTCCTGAATGCTATGGTGCCCGCATCAAAACAAATCGTATAAACAACAGGGTAACGTTTTTTCTTTTGTCTCTCCTTTTTTTGTATACAAATACAAGTCTATATATGCATATGCAAAGAAGTCTTGTTATATATATATTTATATATATATATATATATATATATATGCATATATATGTATATATATATATATATATATATATATATATAATTTTTTATCTTTTAAATAAAAATATTTACAGCGCACGGAAAAAGCTATTGTTTATGATGGTCGCAACGTGCAAAAATCTGCGTTTAACAGAACATTGAAAAATCGACTAGCCCGAGTGCATCGAGTGCAGCTGGAGTAAAAGCTGTTTAAAACTCTGCCTATAATATGATGATGTTGATTATATTGATGGTAGTGGTGATGATGATGATGATGACGGCGATGACGATGATTAGCACGGCCGATTCATCAGTTCGAGCTCGAAGCTCGAGACGCGACGGTGAGCTCTCCATCGTGAGAAGAACGCGCGAATTCGCGACACGGATTCGCCCATTGGACAATCGCTCACGTCTAGTCCAATCAATAGCCAATGTGGCTGACGACTGACGACTGCCCATCCAATGGACAAGGACGATGAACACTGGTTGTCGTAGTAAGCTTCAGTTCAGCCGCCACTCGGTCAGTCAGCCATCCAGGTAGGTTTGTCGGTCGGTGGGTCGCTGAGGCGATACGTTCGGTAGGCGACACTCGAGGCGTAAAGTAAATTACGTTCATCGAGAGAGAGAGAGAGAGAGAGAGGGAGAGAAAGATAGTAATAGACAGAGACGCGGGAGAGGGGGGCGGGGGTGGGGGTGTGTGTGGGGGGGACGAGGAAGAGAGACATAAAGCAGCAAACAAAACAAAGAGCAAGCCAACTCACATCGACACACACACACGTCTGGCCCCCGTTGTCGTTGTTGTTGTTGTTGTTGTTGTTGTTGCTGTTGCTGTTGTTGGTGCTGTTGTTGTGGTTGTTGTTGTTGTCCGTCAACATTTTCGTCGTATGCTGTTTTTTAGCGCCGCGCGCGCGCGCACGGCGAGAAGGGAGTAGTAGTTTGGGCGGGAAAGCCTTTGTTTCTTCTCCCGCCGCCGCTGCTGCTGCTGCTGCGGGCCGCCGCGTCGTTGCCGCCGCCAACGAGTACGGCGGCGACGACGACGTCTAACCAACCATGGGAACATTCCATAGGATGACAAGGCCGCCGCCGACGACGACGACGACGACGAGAACAAAGAAGGAGATCATAGTCGAGTAAAGTGAGAGACAATAACATCACCGAAAGCATCCAGACAGAGATAGAACGCGGACGCGCGCGCGCGCAGAAAAAAATAACATAGGACAAACAAGTAGGCTAGTTGGTAGCTAGAGAAACAAGAGAGAGAGAGAGAGATGAGGGGAGAGAGAGGATGAGAGGAAGATAGGCAGCGAGGAGGAAGGAGAGGGGGGGTGGACAACATACGAAAACAATCGCAAACCGAGTGCAGAAAAGTAAAGGAGTGAGGTGGAAATCAAAAAAGGAAGAAAAATGTGGGAGTAAAAGGTAGATATATATATATATATATATATAGAGAGAGAGAGATAAAGAGTAAGAAAGAGAGAGAGAGAGGGGGGCGAGGAGACTAAAGATCACTGCTGAGGACTGACTGACGACTAGTCGTCACGTGATGCCATAAATTTAAGGCGCCAATTTCGGAGTGGACACCGAACCGACTGAACGGCAAACAGAGAGAGAGAGAGAGAGAGACAGAAAGAGGGAATGTAAGTAAGAGAGAGAGAGACGAAGAGAGAGAGAGAAAAGGCGCTTGTTTGTGGGTCGAGTTCCCAATACGGATGACGACGACGACGACGGCTGCGGGCGTAAGCATTAGCCGTGGTGGCGGCGGCGGCAGCGGCGGCGACGATGATGCCACGTTGGTACTGGGGCGGCGGCCGCCATTGAGAAGCTGACGAAAAGAAATGCAAGAGGTCGAAAATGTTGGCGTCGACGATGCTGCTCATGGTCGTCGTCGTTGTCGTCGTCGTCGGTATCCCAAGGTGACCTCTACTCCCTCCTACCTGCTACCTACTCCCACTGTTCCGCAGCTAGATAGATAGAAGAAGATCGGCGCTGTTGGCGCGAATAAACTGGACTGAACTGAACGAATCGACTTCGTTAAAGTCAGCCGACAACAACGACGCCGACGACGACGACAAGGCGAGAAGGCGTCGAGACGAATTTTCCGCTTCCGCTGGCGACGACTACCAATTGGCTCTCTCCCTTAGCTCTCTCTTTCGCTGCTTCTCTCTATCGCGTTCTCTTGTTCGTCTCTTTCCCGGTAAACCCCCGCGCAACGCCGCCTCTCGAAGACTACTCTCGAAGAGGCTGCGTTTCGGCCCAATCGAGGTTACGCCGCCCCGCCCGTTAGGTATTGTCTGTCTGGCTGCCTGCCTGTATATCTGTCTGTCTTTTTTACCTACTACCTGTCAGCAACCGAACAACACGCTTGAAACAATGCGTCGTACTATTATTTATTCATGGGCAGAGAGAAGAAAAGCAACTAATACCGAACCATCAAGCAGACATGTGCAGATTGATCTCTATCTCTCCACCCCCCATCTATCTATGAATATATATATATATATATATATATACCAAGCAAGGTGGCTTAGTGGCAAAACCTTTGCCTTGCATTCGAGAGGCCTAATTTCGAGACCCACACCGGCCACCCTTAAATTGATTTTCATGATCTCCAATTTAGGCAAGGTAAATGCCGGAGCGGATATCAGCCGTGGCGTGAAATCCGTACACAGCCATAAGCCTTACAAAACAAAAAAAAATATATATATATATAACAACTTAGACGTACTTTTTACTTTGGCGTACTCTTCAGCAAAGTCGCAAGTCGGAGCTTTCGAATCGGAGTGTGCGGCGTATCCATATGTGCGTAGATACTACCTTACGTTCGACATGCTACTATTAAGGCAGAGCTCCGATTCAAAAGCTCCGACTTGCAACTCTGCTGAAAGGTACGCCTAAGTAAAAAGTACGTTTCGGTTGTTTCAAGCTAACCTCGTGTCGACGCATCTTCAAGCTTGAGCTTTCAACCGGAACTATGTGTTCATGTATGTGTTTGGAGTCGTAGCTCGATACGGAACATAACTTTAAAAACGAATCTATATATATATATATATATATATATATATATATATATATATATATATATATATATATATATAGAAAATATTTACAATACGTTTGCACACTCGACAGAGCTATATATATATATATATATATATATATATATATGTTAGTCTATACACCTCTTAGACGTAGATGGACAAGCAAAACTAAAAAGCAAGGAAACATTGCTGTCTCTGCTGCAGTCGCTAATAAGCCGACGAGGTAGCCGAGAGTAGCTGAGAAAGACGAGTCGAATGAAAAGGGGAAGTCGATATCTGGCCTGACAGGGGCCAAGGGCACGATACGCACCAATGCTAGATAGATCTCTGTTGCGGCGAAAGACAGCGTTTGTCGTACGACCGACGATCGATGCTACAACGTAGACTGATGACCGCTCCACTTGCCACTGCCGGTCGCAGTTGTTGTCGTTGTCGTTGTTGCTCATGCTACTGTTGTTGTTCATGTTGTTGTTGTTGTTGCTCATGTTGTCGTTGTTGTTGCTCATGCTACTGTTGTTGTTCATGTTATTGTTGTTGTTGTTGCTCATGTTGTCGTTGTTGTTGCTCATGCTACTGTTGTTGTTGCTCATGTTGTTGTCGTTGTTGTTGCTCGTGCTACTGTTGTTGTTGTTGCTCGTGCTACTGTTGTTGTTGTTGCTCATGTTGTTGTCGTTGTTGTTGCTCATGCTGCTACTGCTATTGTTGATGTTGTTGTTGTTGCTGTCGTTGTTGTTGTTGTTGCTTATGCTGCTACTGCTATTGTTGATGTTGTTGTTGCTGTCGTCGTTGTTGCTGTCGTTGTTGTTGTTGTTGTTGTTGTAGCTGCTGCTGCTGCTGCCGGCAGAGCAGCATGATCGTAGTGGTGGTGTGTGTGTATCAATGTGTTTATCTTCGTCGCCGTCGTTGTCGTCGTCGTCATCGTCATCTGTTAGCAACATTGTGGCTAGGGCTACTTTCGTTTACTTTTGTTGTTTGCTGTTGTTGTTGTTGTTGCTGTTGTTGTTAGGGGCTAGCTTCATGTGATTAGCTTCGACAGTGCGGTGGTGGTGGTGAGTAATTGTCTCGTCTCGTCGAGATGAGATGAGATGAGACGACGCACAGCGCGTACGCATCGCGTTGACTCTGACTCGCTTGGCACGACACGGCGACGATGAGGTCACCAGCAGCAGCAGCGAAGAGAAGACGAAGGCGAAGGGGCGAGGATCACGTGGACATCATGGACGATGGTGCTTATGCTGACGACGTTCTTGCTGATAACGATGACTTCAACTGATCCTTCGCCCAGTCTCGGTCTGTCCAAATGCCTGTATGTCTGTCTATCTATCTAACTGACTCACTGTTCCACGACATCGATCCTCTTTCTCTCTGGCTGCTTTTGGTCAGTATTTAACCTTATATTATATATATAAAGAGAGAGAGAGAGGGGGGATGGGAAAGCTTGTATATATTGGTAAATGGACAGCATCCATAGCAGCGGCAACAATAACAACAACAGCAGCAATCTCAACAACAACAACAACAACAACAACAACAACAACAAGCACAAAAGAATGCAGTGGCATTCCTACTATGACTTCTGCTACCACCGCTACAATGACTATCAGGCGAACACACTGCAATGGGTGTCAGCGTCACGTGACCGCGTGCATCCTGAGAGGTTGTTATGTTAGTCAGCAGTAGTTGTAATAGTAGTAGTAGTAGTAGTAGTGAGTCGTGTTCACATCAGAAACCCATAGATCACGCCTGTCAATGCGTGGAATCGTTCGAGAAATGCTTGAAAGTGATACCGACATCACGACGAATGCTGCTGCAACAACAACAACAACAACAACAAAATGAACGAAACACGGTACATCCCACCGCTATCCAATAGACAAGAAGTCACGTGAGCGACCTCCTCCCTTGAACACCGTTTTACACACATATATATATATATATATATATATATATATATATATATATATATATAAAATAGAAGCGTGTCGACCTTTGCTTTCATTTCGGGTTTTCTCGAAATTTTTCCCGTGCTCACAACTTTACGCGAAATATCGGCGTTCGGCTTATGGTTTGAAATATGACCGATTTAAATGTCCGCGCGGCTCCACAACCGGAGCCAACGCGAGAGGATCCGTTCAATCGGTGGATGTTTGTCGTGTGTAAATGTTCCTGCCGCTGCTGATGCTGATGTTGTTTTTTTGCGACGCATAGCGGTAACAGCACGCTTGTTTCAGGAACGCAGCTATTCCGAGCAGCAGGTGTATTGCGAGTATTGCCCGTCGAAGCAAGTGCCAACGAGTCACGAAACCCCAAAACAAAAGTATGGATTAAAAACATAGACTTCTACATCCCGTTCATATATATATATACTACCCAATATACCGGTAGTATATAACTACCCAAACTGGCATATGCAGCCTTTCATCTTCTCGATATGCATACGCCTGACCTAGCCTGTGTAGAATCAGATTGATTGTTGTTAACAGGTCGAACCCGTCCTTCATCACCCGCACGCTTCAACATCCATGCAATAAGTTGCTTCATTAGACTTTTTATTGTCTAAGTTGTAAGGAGCGGGTGAACAACGGCAGTATAAGGCAATTTACATGCCGCAAACGCTCGATCTAGTACGCTTGCAAGCGTTTTCACCGAGTCTTGTGCATCCTTGTTTGCTTATGATACGGAACTACATGTATTATTATTATTATTATTATTATTATTTTTATTATTATTATGAGATGTGAACGTCTGGTAGGCCTTCACAGTTCACTAGCCCAGCTAGAGATAGCATTTGCCTCAAAAAACAGTGTCTCGGGATCTCTAGCGGTCTCTTGAACTTTGCGATTAGCTAAATCTTTGAGAAACTAACATTCCTGACTGACAAGTTCCGTGACCTTCATTTCGGTAGGTGCGAAAATGTATGCTATCTGGCCAGTTCAAAATTTAAAAAAATACTCCTATTCACAGTTTCCGCATGTTCCGCTATCCTGTCCTGGCTCGACTGGGCTGTGCCCTGATTGGCTGCACACCAGATATCGTGGACTCTATTATTCACTAACGGGAGATGCACAAACGGCGCCTATACGCGCATCTTCTTAAAGACCACGTTGTGATGGCGTTCGGTTTCAAGTCATCTGGCGTTTCGGGGCAAGGATGCACTCCAATCGACAAAATAGCTTGCGAGGAAGCTTTCTGAGGCCACAGGGAAGCCAAGGTTGGTCAATCTTGGCCTCCCCTCCGACAGAGGGTGTCAGTGGAACTCAGTGGTTTTATTGGAGGCAACGCCAAGACGATGTTGAGCGGTGGTTACCGACACTCAAGCAGTAACATCAGAAGCAATATTGTAGATGTTATATAATAATAATAATAATAATAATAATAATAATAATAATAATAATAATAATAATAATAATAATAATAATAATAATAATAATAATAATTACTATTATTATTATTATTACGACGACAAGACAACTACCACTACAGTAGCTATATCTCAGTGACTATGGCGGTAAGCAATCGGGTCGCCAATCTATCTGCGACGAACTCTATCAGCGGGTTAGTTGTGTGTGCCTCTGTGAATGTGAATGCGTCAGCGTCTGTCGGTAAGTCGGTCGGTTGTTTCTGATTGTGCGTCTACAGCGCTTGAATGTGTACTTAGAACTGTTTGTGTGTGGGGGTGTTCGGGGGTGATGTGCGGGGGTGTGTGTGCGCGCATGGGGGTGTGTATCTGTGTGTACGACGGTGTCTGTTTGTAGTGGCCGAATGGCTTGGCTGAGAACGAGGCGAGCAAACCAACAGCAGCAGCAGCATCAGCACCACCACCACCACCAGACCGTCGTTCATGCGTCGGGTCCATTCAACTCTGAGCCTGAGTCGTCGTCGTTGGGCGGGGGGGGGGGGGTGATGGGGGGGTAGAGAAACAACGTTGAAATCTCACTCAAAGAGCGACGACAGAATGAGAGACCGAGTTGTGAGCAGGCGGACGCTTGCGTTCTCCCACGCATGCCATACATTCCACAGGACTCCACGAACACGAGCACACAGCGCCACCTCCTTAACCACGGGACGGTAGCAAGGGTAGAATCGGCAGCGACAGCGGCGGCAGCAGTAGCAGCAACAGTAGCTAAAACGATAACAGAAACAACAACAACAGCTACAACAACAACAACAACAACAGCGTGAACAACAACAACAACAGCGTGAACAACAACAACAACAACAACACAACAACAACGACAACAACAACAACAACAGCGTCAACAACAACAACAACAACAGCGTCAACAACAACAACAAAGATTATCACCACAATAGCTCAGCAGCAACGGAAGCAACAACAACAGCAACCCCTACAACAATATAAAAAGCAACGACACTACCGACGGCGACGACGACGACAACAACAATAAAACGATATTTTCTATCGTCTAAACGCGCATTATCGATGTAGCATATGACGCATATTTTAGATTTTGTTAAATAGGCGAGCACATGAGCTCTTATTTAGAAAAAAAAACCGTCTGCCTGACGTCACAATATATCAGGTTAACTGAAAGGCTTCGTCTGTCGATACAGGCGGTCAACTCAACTCGCCAAACACACACACATATATATTTATATATACCGTGTATACGTATAACACGCACACGTGGTTGTTTAGTCACAAATGGTATTTAAAGCCACGCAGACAAACAAAATAGCTTACGATAACTTTATATGGATGAGCGTTAAACAACGATTTATACGAGTTAACTAAATTTGCTAATAAGAGACACAATCTTCATCTGCCCATAGAGCGAAATGCAAGAAACGGCCGGCGACTCTGGCATTTGAAGTCACTGTTTCGATAACGTTGAGAAGCATATCCGTTCCAAACTGGACTTTCCTAAAATTTGCAGATTTAGGTTATATGGTAAATAAAATAAACGTGTCGTGCACAGATCGATGAAAGCTCAAGTTTTACCATCGTCAGCGTCCGGAACATCTCACCGGCTATTTGTAAAGACCAGGGCCCATTTTTGGTAGCATTTGCGGCCTTTATTGACCATTTTGCAAGACAGAAGCAGCCTGTTAGGTACTGTGCTTTCACATAGAAAAATACGTAACTTTTCTCGCAACAGTAGGGTGGATGGTAATGCACTATCTTTTTTGTTGAAACTTCTGTGCTACTCTTTTTGTATCCGCGAATGGGCGGCTGAAGTCCACTCTGACATTACCCTTGTTTAAATCGGAAACCGAAAAAACCAATTCATACAAGCAAATACTTCAAGCAGCGATACTGAAGTGTTTATACGCACTTATATATCAAAGTGTATAACATGTTACAGGACGCCGGTGAAAATGTCAGTTTGTAAGACAGGTGTGACCCCTGACGATGTGCAGTATAAATGTTGCATCTATTATGACTGCCATGGAGCAAAAAGGTGTATAATGTGACGGAATCTGTGCTCTACTTGTCTAGACCTCGTCTTGTGAATTGTTAATTATGGTCATTATATTAAACGCAAAGGGTGAAACTTAACAGACAGCAATAATAATAATAACAATAGTCGCAATAACAATACACAAAATCCTGTTTATTATTGCGAAGTTTTGATTTATTTGATCCCGTGTATGCGTTCATATGAAGATAGTTGTTTACAATTGTAAAGTATGAACGTTTAACTGCATAATTGTTACATTATACACATGTACAATGTACAGTTCCGCATTGAATTGAAATAAAAATGGTATTATGTCTCACACAACAATCGTAGTTGTAATAGTACTAATAATGATATTGTCAAAGAAGCACGAACTAGTAAGCCAAGTTTTCAGGCTTCTAAACGTCGGCAGGCTTGACGTACATTTTTAGCCTTTTTCGTGCGGACGTTTTCTTCCGCCTGCCGTTTAAAATAAAGCCGCCACACTATCTGGCTAGCTGGGTAGCTAAGAGACTAGCAAATTTCAGCTCTGTAACTGCTTTTAAGGGGGTATTAAACATGCATTTATTTATAACCATCAGTACACGATTTTTAAATTCTATTTTATTATATATATAGATAATATATATTTATAACCATAACACCCCAATTATATGTGGTCCAGATTGACCGATCAATGCTCCGTCACTCGATGGTGTACGTGTGAATCGCAGGCCGGTGGTACGGGTTGCCAACCCATAGGCGCGATTCACGTAAGCCAAGTACGAGCCCGGGATAATAATAATAATACTTTTCCTACAACTGATGAAATAACGAATGACTTTATTATGACTGTTTTTATTAATATACTACTATTCATTTATATCACTTTGCTGTGCACTTTTTTAAATTGCAATTATGATTTTCTTCTTCTCTCGCATCTCAGATAGAAACTATGTGTATACACCAACAGTCGGCAGCTGCAATCGTGAGCGCCGCCTCAATGCCGCAATAACATCTTCAACAGTCGTCATTTCGGCACTTGCTTTCAGTACAACCAAGTTAGGTCATCATCATCATCGATCGAGGTCTTAAGACTCAAACTTTGCCGTTTTGGCGCTGATACCACTGTAGTGGCCGTCGCAAACACATATACAGACAGATAGACAGATAGAGAGACGGGCAGGTAAGTCTCTATCAGACAGGTCAGTCAGTACCCTCAGAGTCTTGAAGAACTGGCAAACAGTACCGAACCCTGGGGGTGGGGTAAATGAAGACAAGGGTTTTTTAGTGGGTAACCCTATGCCATTGGGAAGTCCGACACTACCCACGCGCTTCTTCACGCCCAGACTCCGACATCTGCGCTGGGTGTGCATAAAGCATTTTTCCTGAACCTCATTAAAAACAAAACGGCGGGGGTGTCGCCGGTTCGATCTCTGTCGTTGATAGAATTTTCTTTGAGCGATGCTTATTGAGAATAGACGATAGAACGTACCGCGGAAAGCGGCCATGCTGCCACAAGAACTGTTGGGGAAACTCTAGATATCTCAACATGTCCGGCCCTCGGTACATTGAAGGTATGCCTCTGGGTGAGTTCCAAGCCCGTGGGGGACGAATGATGGTCACGACAGGTCAGTGACAGGAACAGTTTCTGCAACGGTAGAAGTTGGAGAGCAGTTCGGAAGCAGTCGCGGCAGCTCGAGCTGTAGTAGGTATCTCTAGCAGTAGGCGAGCGCAGCAGTAATGGTTGTACAGCAACCGTAATAGCGGCGCAGCTAATATCGTACTCTCCGTGCAAGTTGCTGATCCATTCATACTGTTTTGTTGTTTTTGTTGTTGTTGTTGTCGCTTTTGTTGTTGTTGTTATTGTGGCCCCTGCTGCTGCCCCGCCGCTGATGTTTTGAATGATAAAGCGCGCATCACCCTTGTACAGACATTACGGTTACTACGCCGGCACTACGAGAGCACTCATACGAGAACCCCATGGGCGTCATCGACGTAGGCAACGAAGAACACCAGAGCTAAGAACTCGGTGGTCTCCTGATGGCTGGCGCCGATGCCGGGTGCCTTTGTTGTTGGCTGAGTCTATTTGTGAATGCCCGCCTGCCTCTGCTGTTGTTGTTGTTGCTGTTGTGGTGGTTGTTGTTGTTGTTGCTGTTGTGGTGGTTGTTGTTGTTGTTGTTGTTGTTGTTGCTGTTGTGGTTGTTGTTGTTGCCGCTCATGCTGTTGTGGCTGCTGCTAATGATGATGCGGATGATGATGATGATGATGAGATGAATACCCGATAGACGCAAACCAGCACAGATGCCCAACTGCCCAGCAAGCTAGTCTATCTAGATGGTGGCTATCGATGTACTCAATTCAACCTAGTACAAACGCGGCTGTGTGCACGCAGGCACGTACGTGCATGGATATCCTTCAGTGAGGGCAATGAAGGAGATCCCATCGACGACACACAGCGACAGACTGCTGCTAATTCGATACCTGACTGACTAACCGACCGACCTCGGCGGGTTCTCCCTGTTTTCCTCGCGTTCGCTTGCCCACTTTCTCTAGGTTGCAGCCTCTCTGATCCCTATACTTGCTTATATCTCTTGATACACATCTCGAACTTTCTATGCCTATAGGTCTCTCTCTCTCCCTCTCCCTCCTTCTTTCACCTCTCATTCTCTTTCTCTCTCTCTCGTTCCGTATCTCTCTCTACTCATCATGTTCCTGTCTTCATTCTCATAGTTACCCGGTATGTCGCGCACGCAGTCCATGCCACTTACACAACTCTCTCATGTCTGCTTACCTACTACTGTCTGCCCTGTAGAAGTCGTTGTCGTTGTCGCTATTGTTGTTGTTGTCGTTGTCATTGAATCGCTATTGTTATTGTCGTCGTTGTTGCTGTTGTTGTCGTTGTTGCTGCTGTTGTTGTTGTCGTTGTTGCTGTTGTTGTCGTCGTTGTTGCTGTTGTTGTCGTCGTTGTTGCTGTTGTTGTCGTCGTTGTTGCTGTTGTTGTCGTCGCCATTGAATTGTTGTTATCATTCATGGAAGTTCTTTTTGCTATTGCCGTAGAGTTGTTGTTGCTGTTGTCGCAGAGTTGTTCTTGCTGTTGTCGCAGAGTTGTTGTTGCTGTTATCGCAGAGTTGTTGTTGCTGTTGTCGTAGAGTTGTTGTTGTTGTTGCTATTGTCGTAGAGTTGTTGTTGTCGTCATTATCGTCATCATCATCAGCAGCATCATCGATGTCTTGGATTGTTGTTGTTGTTGTTGTTGCTACCGCCGCCGCCGCTGCTCCTTCGACCGTTCATTCTTCCGTTCCGTTGTTGTGTGTTGTCTGAACAGTATGTACACACTTACACACTTTGCGGCAGCGGTTTGCGGGTGCGCGAATGTTGTCTTCACTGCCGCAAGCACCGTCGTCCTCTGATCTCGGGCTATCTCGGGCAGTCTGTCTCCGTTCGAACACTGACTACCACGTGTATAGCGCCGCTCTAGTGCTGCTGCTGCTGTTGCTATTGCTGCTGTTGTGGCCGCTGGTGCCGCCGGCGTCCGCCTCCTTAAACTCCTCACGCTGGCGCAGCTTGTCGGTGGCTTGGCCACCCCATCGAGTCGATCCGAGGCGCCAAGACAGCAGCGGCGGCGGCGGCGGCGGAGGACATTTAAACTGCGCGCCATTTTTAAAGCGCCTCAGGGTCAGTCGCCTCAGTAGTGGGTCGGCGCGATCGATCAGCCCACGGCGTTGTTGTTGTTGTCGTTGGCTGTTGGCGGCCCGGGGCGGCTGTCTCGTCACTCCGAACTCACTCGAAGCGGCGACGACGCGACCTTCGGCGGGGTTCGGAAAGTCTGAAGACGTCTCAAACGAGAGTTAGTTAAAAAGGATAGACGACCACGGCGACGACGACAACGACGAAGAGCAGGACGAGGAGAAGCAGCAGCAGCAGCAGCAGAAGATGAGGGATAAAGAAAAGGAAGAGAAGAATGCAACTTAAAGAGCAGAACGGGTGAGCAAAGAGTGTGTGCTTGAGATCTATATATATATATATATATATAGAGAGAGAGAGAGAGAGAGAGAGCGATCGAGATGTGCCGAGAGTGGCACCGATAAAGAAGCCACGCACTTCTAAGCTGGTGCCGAGCGACGAACATAACTCGAACCCTGTTATTAGGCAGACTTCATAGAGACATGCGTTCCTGGAAGCACTATAAATAAGTTACGCTACACTCTTTATAATCCTCGGCTTAATGTCGCAATCGGGGAATAAACATATTCACCTTGTTGGCATCTTGATATATACATATATATATATATAAACATACATACATATGCGTATACATTTTGTGGAAAGACTTCTCAGCCCACGAGCAGCTTCCTGAGACAACTCTTAATTTTGGGTTAGAGTCGTTATAGCACGGCGCCAGACTCTACTCTATCGGGGGTAAATCCTGTTTCCTATGCACATATTCTGCGCAACATCATTAGCTCTTAGAAAAAGCGTGTAGCGGAGGGGGGGCATTCATTTTTTTTGCTTCGAAGCGGCAGCTCTTATCCCTCTACACGTTCTAGTCCGGTCGAGTCTAGTCTGGTCGTATTTTCATTCGGCAGTAGCACTTAAAGTAGTAGCAGTAACAGAAGTAACTCTAACCTAGTACTAGTACCAGTAACGGTAGAATGGGTGCATGAACGGGCTGCAAGCTATTTCCGTTGGACGAGCGAAGCCGCTGCTTACCATGTCGGCATCGGTAAGGCATCGGCATCGCATATCAATGAATTTGGCCATTGATGAGCGAGCGAGCGAGTGTGCGTGAATATATGCACACAGACACAGCCACGTCGCTGATGTGTGATGTCCGCGCCGCATTCCTGTGAATGGACCTTCTACTACCACTACTACTACTACGACTAATGCTGCTAGAACCTTGTGCACCTCCCTCCCAACCGTTCGTCTAGATCCCTCCGAGGTTCCTCCTATGTGCCAAAACGAAGGAATCGAGAAGCGGGATCAAGGGAGGGCACCAGCCATTGAGCGCTGCCATTCTAATTCTTCTTCTTCATCTCTTCTTCTTTTCGTCGTCTTCAGAGACGATATTTCAGCATCTGATCGGTCAAAGACGGAAATCAGTCAACGGTTCTAGTCCCCCCCCTCTCTCTCTCTCTCTCTCTCTAGTTATTTCGTTATTTCTCTGTTCCGTTCTAGCTCTGCATCTTCTCCTATCGCTGCGCATGTGTCTATCGAATGAATACCCGTAATATTCCGTGGCAGAAGACTGGCCTCTAGACAGCAAGAACTTGCAGGTTGCGGCCGCATTGTTGTTGCTGTTGTTGTTGTTACTGCTGCTGTTGTTGTTGTTATTATTGCTGTTGTTGGTGTTATTGCTGTTGCTACTGCTGTTGCTGTTGTCACTGATTGTTGTATTGTGGTTGTTGCTGCTGCTGTTGTTGTGGTTGTTGCTACTGCTGCTGTTGTTGTTATTGTCGTCCACAGTCGCGCTGTGGCGGTGCTACTGCTGTTGCTGGTGCTGCTACTGTCGTAAAGAGCCTTCCGCCCGCCCGCCTGATGTCCTGCATCCAACTACATTACCCTGAAGATTCTGCCCCTTCGTACTACGCATGACTACTGCTGCTGTTGCTACTACTACCACCACCACTGCTGTGAATCTTCGGGCTGTCGATCGGCCGCACGGTCTTCTTCTTGATCGTCTTGTTGTAAGACGGTGGGCGGCCGGCGAGTGGATTTCTTTCAGTTGGCAGTTCAGACCTTCGTTCAAATCTGCTCTGCCGCCTCGTCGGTGTGGTGGTGGTGCGGGGTGCGGCGAGATCGGCTGTTTAGCTAACAGACTGCCCATGTCTGTGCCCATGGCTGGGCCGCCTGTCTCGTTGTGTGGTTGTCTATCTCTCTCTCTCCCTCTCTCGCTCTCTGTGGATCGATGTGAAGTCAGATGCCAGAAGGGCAGGATATCAGCAGCTCAGAACTGCTTAAGAGCCGCGTCAACGGGCTCTTGTTGCTGCTGATGCTGCAGCTTCTGCTGTCGTTGTCATCGTCGTCGTTGTCGTCGTCGCAGTCTGCGATGGCATTCTTCCGTCCCTTTTCTTAGGCAGGCTTGCCTGCCGGTCGCCCCAAAAAATTGGTCACCATGGACCAGCAGCCGCCAGCCTATCTGCTGTCGTCGCCCCCAGGCCAGGCCAGGCGAGGCGGAGGGGGGCTGGCAGGCGACCTTTGCAGGTTTCGCATGTTGGTTCGTTCATCTGGTTCATCTGCTGCGACATCGCTGCTTTTTCCCGTCGTCGGGCTGCGCTTGAAACCGTTGAAGAAGTTGAAGACGGAGAAACCCGTCGGAGGAGCAGGACGTCGCAAAGACCCTTGTCTTGTGTCACTTGATTGTCTGAGTTTGCGGCGGCAGCCGTTCTCTGCTCTTGGGGCAGAGGTGGCCTAGACCCAGGCGGGGCTATGGGAGCGGGAAGGGGCTATGTGACCGTTGGGCAATGGGTACTACAATCCAAATGGTTGGTCAGATGGCGCTGTCAGCTGCTCGCTGCAACAGCAGGCCGAACTTTCTGGGCTGTTGGCTTTGTTGACCTTTGTTGTCCTCTGTTCCACTACAACTACTGCTACCTACCATGTAGGGTAGGGCGAGCACCTCACTCGGTCGGTCGGTCGGACTAACCGTCCATTCAAAGAGGAAGGGGTAGGGGGTGCAGAGCCGTATGGGGCAGCCATGGCTTCTTAGTGTGAGGATCTCGCCTCGTATGCCTACCTCATCATGGTGCAACACCCGGTGGCATACATAATGACCAGCGGAGACCGATGTGCACTGGAACTAAGCCATTTCCCAAAAGGAGTGGCGCTCTATATCTATGTGTGCATACATAGATCCATAATATATTATATTTTGCTTTTTACGCCTCTGCAGCTTGCCGCATCCAGAAACATGTAGCTTGATGTTCATAATTAGTGGTATTTTAGGAAGCAATGATCAATAACCATTTGTTGCCCCCTTCCCGCCCTCAGCCAGGGCCATCAGCATCGTTAAAGGGAACGCATTGCGCAATACGCTCCGGACCTGGAAGTCTGAATGGCGCCGTCATTAAGGCAGCTCCCCAAAACGAATAAGAAGGCTGCCGCGTTGTCCAGATGATCTCTGCATTTTGCTTCACATATGTGTATAAATTTGTGTGCAGAGGTTGGCAGTTCGTGCAAGGTTAAAGGCTGCGTGAATTAGGCTGCTCGTCGGCAGAACGGCAGACAAAGCGAGAGACACTTCGATTGCACGACGAAGACCTACCTCAGAGAGTTGTAGCAGTCCACCTAGCTCCACCCGCATGGTATTCTTTGCATGACATTTGTCGCTGTTGTCGCCGTTGCTGTGTATGTGCGTGTCTCTGCGCTGAAGGAAAGCGCGGCGGCTATCATCTCTTTGTAGTAGAGCGGTACGAGTTTCAGCCATTGTACGGCTCCGTTTCAAAGTGCCCATCGACAGCAGCCAGGAAATCGCTAGGAAAAACCCAAAATAAATCGGCGTTTCACTCTCTGCAGAAAAGGCCACTAACCCATCAAGCGGGCAGCCAGCCGCTCCGATAGAGGTGAAATTCTACAATTTTGGCCGCTTATAATACAGCTACCAGGACACAAATGCAATCGATTCTCGCTCTCTCTCGCTTTTGGTATATACATACACATGGTCATTCATAACAATATGTACTTATTTTAAGGTTTGGTAGAACTCGGCATGATCCATTGGAAGAAGGGGGCGGAAACGTCTTGTTTAGGAGAGTAAATGAAATTTATAAAAATTGTTGTTTTGCCTTTTTTCCTGCATAGTTGTGCAAATGTATTTTTTACGATTTTGCGCGTATAAGCGTTAACGTAAGACGTAACGACATATCGACTTTTTATGACTTGCCTTAATCTGGCTATTCGCTTTTTGCTACGCAAGCTAGCGAGGTATCCTCGATTGTGTAGATTTTTCCGCCGAATTCGCCGGTAGGATTGGTTCCTTTATGCTTTGACTGGTTCTCCCGCAAACGTAGATTTTGCACAACTATGTAGGAGAAAAAAGGCAGAATTACTACTTCTTTATAAATTTCATCCTCTCCCCTAAACGAGACGTTTTAGCCCCCTTCTTTCATTAGGAAAATCTAGTTTCTTGGCGAGTTCTACTAAACCTTAAAATAAGTACATATTGATATTAATGACCCTGTAATATATATATATATACAATGTGTGCGTTTCTCTTTTTCTGCTCCGAAAAGCTGTTGAAATTTTGCAAACACGGCAGTGAGCTAAAAAACTAGCTAGACAACTTGCCTGTGAGCATCGGCAGGGTGACCCAATGCCCACAGATGCGAAGCCTGCAGGCATCATCGAATACTAGTTACGTGAACTCAGCTGTTATACTTTGCAAGATGCCGGAGTGCAGGTTTTCTTCGCGCTTTTCTCTCGTTGATTACGCAAGTAGCTCTTAAGGTTGCGTCAGTCGTTCAATGGCCAACAACACTGTTAACATTGGTCTTTGCAGCGAACGCGCGTCACGTGAATATTCTGAGCGCAAACCGGCACTGCCACGCGAGTTGGTCGCACATGATTGGCACACTGTATCAAAAGATATATGAGTGTTACCAATCAGTGTGTTATCAAAAGTTATATATGTATGTGTATGTTCTATGTGTGCATACAGAGTAACACACAATTGGCGTTTAGATACCCCTTGGAGCTTGACAACTTCAGTCAACAAGATTCCCGGCAGAGTCGATGAGATAGATGGTCGATCGACTCAGGCCTTGCCTTGTCGACAGATACGAAAAACCGTGGGTACGATGCCGGCACGACGCATACCTTTCGAAGCGATCTTTGGTAAGATTGTTTGCAGATTTGCGGGTAGGCTATTCATAATAATAAAAACGAATTTACAACTCGATCGTCGAAAACGGGCCGACATAAGAAATGGCCTGCCCCACGTATTATATTGACAAAATTGTCCTAATATTATTATAGGACAACGGGTGTCATAGCATTATCTTGATATGACACACAAATGTGTGATTTACGGTGTGCGTCCTCTGGTGGCGGCGTAGTAAAGGCGGTCATAAGTGAAGATAAAGAGCACATGTTGCAGCAATGATTCAGGTCACGTAGTAGTGTTCGACATTTTGTACCGCACGTAACTGTTTCCTGGTTTGGGCGTATGTGTTTCTTCTTGGTCACTTGTGACGCACATTGCATAAAAAGGTCTTGCCATCAACGTCAACAGGACGTAAACCATGACATTTCGCCGAGAGAGGTCGATTGTGACGATCGGACACCGGAAATTTTCTCAGATGGAAGGACGCCCTAGTAGAATTTGTTTGTGTCCGAATAGGTCAACCTTGGCGTAACACACTCATTTGGGAATAGCTGCTGGCCGCGCAGCTGGGCAGCTTGAATAAGATAAAGGCGCAATTAGTCAAGCGGGAGCAAGTCCGTGGGCCTTTCTAGAACTGTCTGTCAGAATGGCCTTGCTCACGGTCTCGTCCAATCGACAACATTTCTCGAAGGCCTCATCAATTCATTCAAATTTTTCTTCTGACACAACAGCTGTTTGATAGCATCACCCTGAGTTACATGACTGAAAAATAGGGCGGGATCTCGGGGGACTTCTACACGACGTTTGCGATGCTAGATTCACGCTGGCATATTGTAACCCGCTCGGAATAGTTACAATATGCAAGCGTGAATCCGAATGCGTTCGGTGCATAAATTCCACCATAAGCTGTGCCTGCGAAATGAGTTCGACGAGCCCGACCCGAGTCTCTGTGTGTGTCTGTGCCTACTGTGGACTCATTTGCTTCCAGACACCGCCACACGTCATGCAGTAACTCCACGCCGCCGATCACCGGGCCGGCTAAATAATTACGCATTCTGTGGTAACATTTTCACGTGCGCTATACTATATTTTTTTCACACGCCAAATGGTGGTATCAATTGGAAGGAGTTGAGGAAATTCGATTAACAACAAGGATCGAAACCGGCGACACCCTGGTAGATGACAATCATGACTACCATGCCGCCACTATCTAGTTACATACTCGCATATAAAATGTATACATACCTACAGTTACTGTTTATCATTGGAATAATACAAATTAATTCTAGTTGACATAACTCAATCATATAGTAATTATATGTCAGTTTAATAAATAGACACATTTGTATCCGTCTATAGACCCATATCTACGTAGAACGTATATATATATATATATATATATATATATATATATATATATATATATATCTATAATATATATATATATTATATAATTATATTATATTTATATTTATTTATATTTATATTTATATTTATACTTATATTTATATTTATATTTATATTTATTTATATATATATATATATATATATATATATATATATATATATATGTGTGTGTGTATGCGTGGTATTTGTGTAGCAACAAGTGTAGGCTAATCAATCCCAAAAACCTGTGTAACGTCAACAGCAGCAGCAGCAGTAGAGAAAGGAAAATAAGAATAATACAAAACAAAGTTGCCGCTTCACAACGAGTTAATTACGGGCGTACCGTTGTAGTATTTACTGGTCGTAATAACAGTAGTAGTAGTAGTAGTAGTAGTAGTAGTAGTAGTACTGGTATTAGTTAGTACCAGAAATGATTGGTCGGCGAACACTGAGTCAGGCCGCTCGGCAAGATTTGTCGTTGTTGTCGTTATTGTTGTTGCTGTTGCCGTCGCCGCATCGTCGGCATTGGCAATCGTTGCAGTAGCCTGTCGTTTTAATTCAGACGTTAACTAATCAGTGAATGAATGAGGAGCGTACGTAGATGAGAGCTGCTTTGACTGGTGCGTCTGTCGCCGCCGCCGCCGCTGCTGCTGCGCTACGCTATGCTTATACAACGAGACTAACTGAGGTAAGTGAGGTCGGGCGGCGGCAGTGACGGCGAAGGCTGACTGTTCCTACTGAAGTCGTCGAGCAAACGTCTTCCGTCACTTCACGCTCGCTCGTTCACTGGTTCGTTCGTTCGTCCGTTCATTGGCTCGTCGTCGCTCGCTTCTTCACTTCGGGGCTCTGCTGGCTGATCGGGCCCACCATCCACAAATCCTGATAGGCCGATCATCAATCGACAGACCAACAGACAGACAGACCGACATATCGACAAACGGCCTCGTTGGTCTGCTATCTGCGTGCGGCGTTCTTGTGTTTTCTACTGCAATTGTTGTTGTTGTTGTTGTTGTTGTTGTCGTCGTCGTCGTCGTTATTGTCGTTGTTGTTCTGGTCGTTGTTGTTGTTGTTGCTCTGGTTGTTGTTTTTTTCTCTTTCGTGATGTTGTTGACGCTGAATCAACAGACGTCAGCTGATGTTGTTGCCGGTATCGTAACTGTTGTTGTTGCTGCTGCTGCTGCCGGTGTTGTTGTTGATGTTGCCGTTTTTGTTGCTGTTGCTGATGTTGCCGTTGTTGTCGTTGTTGGTTTTGCCGTTGTTGCTTTCGGTGTTGTTATTGTTCTTGTTGTTGTCGTTGTCGTTGTTGTTGCTCGCGGTGTTGTTATTATTCATGGTGTTGTTATTGTTCTTGACGTTACTGTTGTTGCTGCTGGTGTTGTTTTTGATGTTGTTCCTGATGTTGTTGCTGTAGTTGCTTTCGGTGTTGTTATTGTTGTTCAGTTTGTTATTGCTATCGGTGTTGTTAATGTTGCTGTTGTTGTTATTGTTGTCTTCCTCTGCAGTGAAATTGGCGAATCTTTCAACGAATGGAGTCATATTGCGTCCTCTTCATCAGCCGTCTGCTATCGACGAAACGATGGTGGGCCGATTCAATCGTTCAACCACCGTTGTTGTTCCATCGAGTAGGAAGGAGATCAGAAGGAGGCGCCTTTGGCTAGGCTCGGTTCCGGCTCGCCATAGCCATATCCGAGCTGACCATGAAACGTGTGCAACTGTCGACGGTAACTGTCTGGCCAGCCACCGAAACCGCAAAAGTCGGCGTCGCAACTCTAACATCGACATCAGGTGGCATCAACTCTCGGTTCTCGACTCTGACTGAAGTCGCGACTTCAGTCAGATGGGGACGGGACGAGGGGCGAGGAAGCGACGACAAAACGTGGACCACGAGTGGCAGTCCTATAGCAACAAGGTGGAAATATATACGAGCACAAATCGGGGGAAAAAAAGAGAGAGAAAAGATAGACAGTTCAACAGAGAGAGAGAGAGAGAGATGGGGGAAGGGCGAGAGAAGGAGAGAGAAAGGGAGAAGGGGATTACGAGGGACCTGCTTGTGCCGTACCGATGCGCGAATTTCGAGGCAACTCATCTTATCGAGTTCTACCACTAGCTCATCTTATCGAGACTTCTTACGCACCACGGCCTGGCGGCAGCTCACGACCAAGAGGTAACGCACGATGCCGCGTACAGACAGACAGGCAAACAGACGTAAGGCACGCTGCATACAGCTGACCCGCTCGGTGCCGTTATCAGAAGGACCACCGCTACCACCACCACCACCACCATGCTCATTGCGGATGTCATCAAGTTCTGTGTGCGATATCTCAGTATGTGTTTGTTTATCTGTGTGTCTATCTGTCTATATATATACATATATATATATATATATATATATACATACATATATATATATATATATATATATATATATATATATATATATATATATATATATATACATACATATATATATATATATATATATATATATATATATATATATATATATATATATGCGCTTCTGTATACCTATACATATCCGAGGTACGCTACGACGGCGCCCCCACGGAGGTAGCGATCTAAAGTACGCGAGCACTACTAAGCTACTGCTATGGTCACTAATGCTGCTGCTGCTACTGCTGCTTGAAGAACTACTCTTGAAGATTGAATGGCCAGCCACAACGATCACCTACCTACGTCCGGCCGGCTGTCTTCATCAACGGATTGATACTACAGACGGAGTCTTTGAGCGCCGCTGTCTCCCGAGAACGAAAACGTTCCAATATGCTCATATATATATATATATATATATATATATATATATATATATATATATATATATATATATATATAAACAAGAAACGTATCACAAAAAAATCTCAAAGCCTGTCGAAACGTTATTTTTTGCAACACAAGTATATATATATATATATATATATATATATATATATATATATATATATATATTCAGAACGTGGTTTTTTTGCGAAACTGCATTAAAATGCTTAAGTTTTCGAAAAAAAATGACATTTCATAAAAATAGAGTGAATTTACACAGTCACATGGTTATATGGTTATATATACAGGTGTGTACACTGTAAACCGGTGATCAGTTCATCGGTGTGATTCAGCATTGTAGCAAGGAAATACGCTTGTCACAACAGTATTGCCGACCCTTTGTATGGTGGCTCCTATAACTCATGAATTAATTTCCATCTCCGCAGCTCTTCACTTCACAACACCTGCTAATACCCTCATCGATCTGTTACCAGAGCCGGTAGCAAGATACTTTTTTAATTCCCGCGCAAATGTACTCACAGAGGAGAGATATGGTATGCGTCCTGGTAGAGCGCTCAAAACGGCAGCCGACACAACAGGGAATAAGACCTAAGTTTCTTTTTGGTCCGCGGTATCACAAATACTGTCGCTCTACGCAGTTGCCTTCTCCGCCTAGGTAGCAAGGGAAATACTATATCCGCCGGTAGTAAACCACGAGAGGTTTTGTAGGCAAGCGTGGCCACTCTAAGAATATATATTTATATATACCGGAACACCCATGATTCCACAACGAAAATGATTTGGTCTCCTTTGGCCGTAGTTTGTCAAGGCAGTGCCCATCAGTACAAGGATTTAACAAGTTTATAGTTGTATATCCAACCGTAGCGAAATGCAGGTTTATTTCGTCGGCGATCGACTTTGGTTCACTAATCGTGTGACCCGTGCTGAAAGTTAGGACTGATGGAAGCTCTGCCTTAGAAAGCTCTCTACCGCAGGCTTTGTTCATATATTTCCACAAACGCCGCGAGTCCGATTTAATGTCATTAAACCGATTTTTATAGAAAGCCTCTCTGGCTAGGCAAATAGCGCGTAAATACCGCTTTCGATCGCATGAGTACGCCGCCCTTTTTGTCTCAGGCGTCAAGTGCTTACGATACCTTCGATAAAGCTTGTTCACCGTGTGCCTCAACCGACAAAGCCCCGGGGAAAAAGAGAATGTGTGGCTGTCTCGAGAACAACCAGGACTATATATATATATATATATATATATATATATATATATATATATATATATATATATATATATATATAGACATATATATTGTAGTTCATTTGCACGTTCACGCAGTTTACGCATTTTCAGCTATTTTTGCTGCCTCTAAGTTTTTGGTCTGTGCTAGCGCGCAGTGGGGACCAAGGGTTGCTCTCTCAAGGCAAGCGGACGGCGCGCCACGTGGTTAGCGTTGGTGCAACGTGTCACACGAGTTCTGTAAGCAAAGTCAACAAACCCTGCAGAGTGTATACGAAAAATAAAGATAAATATTTACGGTAAAAAACAAAAACAAAACAGAGTGTTCAGAAAAACAGTGTTCTAGTCGTGTTCAAAACACGGTGACGGTCGCCGTGCACTATGTGTACAATTCGATTATATATAGAGGGCAATTAGTTCCCCGCTAGCCTGCATCATATTTTGGCATCATTTCTTCACAAAGCTTCTACCATTCGGTTTTCTGCATATGCAGACTGAGGCGATTTGCCTCCATAGCCAGTGCGCAGTTGGTCAGCAGTTTAATTCTAACTAATTCTAACTGCTCACGAACATTATTTATATTGGTATTATGCGCATATCGCTGGTATGGTGAATGCTTGGCATGTGACATTTCGACGGAACGGTTTTTACTAGAAGGAAGTTATTACATTAATTTATAATATTCTAATATAGGCTTTAAATTCGTACAGATCCGCGTTTGGTTCAACTACTTATTGTAGTGTTAGATATTGTGAAATAAAGCTAAAACGCTAGCCCCTCCTGTTTCTATCATAAATAACGTATCTACGTCGTAGTATATATATATATATATATATATATATATATACGGTAGACATGCTCTAAGTGTCGAGCTCGGTGGCGTGGTAGATTAAGTCTGCGCCTCGCAACCGGAGGAGACACATAGGTGCGCGGGTTCGAGGCCCACCCTTGCACATTTGTATTTATGGGGGTCCGTCCATGAAGCAATGTGAAAAAGGTTCCGTAGACGTTAAATCTTGGCTGAGGGTCAGCCCGAAAACTTTACTTTAGACTTTAAGTAAACGATGAAACATAAACGCTTCTCGTTTTAATTCACATATCCACGTGAATTCCAACGTGTTTATGTTACTAAGAACCATATATATATATATATATAAATTATCTATTCAATTATTGGTGCAATGCTACTACAAAAAGTGTGATAGCTATGAATGGTACAATCTTCACATAACTTACATACGCAGTCATCAATATCATAGCAGTTACCCTTCACACGCATGTAATAGTGATAATCATGCCAGGTGAACTTGCACACTGTTGATCGACTCTTCTCTGCTGCGTACGTAGTTGAGTAAAAAGCTAGCTTTTTGTAAAATTGCGCATTGCAAATTTGGCATTTCGGTGTTCTCTACGTGCTTTGTACGTTCCAACTACTGTTTCACTGAACCCATCGATCTGTTAAGTACGAACTCTTCCACAAGACTGCGCCCTTTGCACAGCTGCTAACGTAGCTGATGCCGTTTTCACATATATATATATATATATATATATATATTCAAAATGTAAGATAATATAGTAACAGAGCTAATGCCTTACTGTCGGTCTATCCTGCCTGACTTTATCAACATTATTTTTAACACTGTGTGTAATTGTATTGCTAGGCCTATAGATATTTACTAAGACTATTGAACCATGGCAGTAACAACATCTCATTGTAGAACTTCAATAGAATAAATCGTGATATACATATATATATATATATATATATATATATATATATATATATATATATATACACTTAATGTAGTGTTAACCGTATATTTTTTGGTATCTGGCGAGAAATCTCTGAGGAACTACTGTGCTTGGCGCTGCTGGTGTGGACATCGATGGCAAATGGCAGGTTGAGTCTCTCTCTCTTATCCTCTCTCTCCCTCACTCTCTCTCTACGATTCATTGAAACGACAGCCAAGCAAAGCTATCAGTCGCTCTCGTTTACTACCTGATCACGAGTACGCAGCTCTTCAATGAGAAATTTATGCCTCGATAACGTGTTTACGATTTTCAAAATAATGATGATAATGATAATACTAATAATAATAATGATGGTCACATTATACGTTGCAGCTTGAAAAGCCACTGTATCTGCGCGATGCGAGCTTATGGCTTCACCGCTCACGGACGACATCTCGCCAGTGCTCGATTAAGCATGAACCTCAAATACACGTACTCACTATATATATATATATATATATATATAGAGAGAGAGAGAGAGATGGTCAGACTGAACAGAACCGCAGATACATGTTTTAGCCAGTCGGCGCAATCAGGGCCAATAAATCAAAACCGTACCGTGAGGCTGATGACGCGCCGAAGACACGATGACAGCGCTACACATATATATATATACTTACATATATATATATATATATATATATATATATATATATATATATATATATACATATATATAGTCTTGAATTGCTCTTGTTATCATCAGCGTTGTTGTTGTCGTCGCCGGCTTCGGCGGTATGGCTTTTACCAACCAGAGTTCGTACCCTCTATTCATCCCTGTGTTTGCTAAGATTGTTGTTACTGTAATGTTGTGGCTCATCATCATCACTGTCTTCTTCTTTCTCTTTTCTTCCCATTATTTTTATTGTTGTTCCGATCGTTGTTCAAATTAATATACGATGCCGGACACTCCCCCACATTCCTTCGTCAGACCCAAAAGACTTCCCACGATTCAAACGCACGTTAGACGGTTAAAAGGAGCCGACTTAGAACTTCCTCTTTTATTCGGTATCAGTCAAATTAATTGTTCTATATATATATATATATATATATATATATATATATACACATAGATTTGCTTTCTTCCAGACATCTCGATTGCTCTCGGCACTCTTCCAGCAAACAGATTTCGATTGATCTCCTATTTCTGCATCGCTGTCGTCATCATTTCTGTCTATCAGACTCGGATTGATCTAGTCGATATCTACCACCCCCCGCAAAGAATGCCACTTAAATTTAGTTGATTTCAAATATGTATATATATATATATATATATATGATAACAGCAACAAGAACGACACCAAGGATCGATCGGGATTGGCTTGCTGTGAACGTACGGATGGACACGCAACTAGTCACCTGGGAGACAGCGACTCTGTGCGAACAAGATTTCCGTTGCTTTTTCTTGCAAATTTGCGGCCGCCGACACAGGCTCGAAGCGGTCGCCTTCTCGCCCGTGTAGTGTTCGTATATATGTATATATATATATATATATATATATATATATATATATATATATATATATATATATATATATATATATATATATGTATATATATATATATATATATATATATATATATATATATATATATATATATATATATGTATATATATATGCGTGTGTCTTTGTACGCGTTTGTGTGCGATGTGTGGATGATCTTGTTTTTATCGCCGCCATTTTCGATTGTTCGATCACCATTTGTTTCATCATCAGCCATATATCCAGCTGAGCGAAGCCAGGCCGCCATTGCTGAAAGGTGACAACGACACTTTGCTGCAGCATAGCACCTGCTGGTCCGAAATTAAACACTACTAAATTGCCATTCGATTTGTCATGCCGATTCGCACGTATTGTCCTCTCGCTTCGATCCATTCTATTCTCTCTTGCTGACACTTTTTGGCTCTCTCTCTCTCTCTCTATATATATATATATATATATATATATGACTGAGAACTAGTAATCCCCTAATGCTGGAAATACTGATCACGAAGAATAATAGACCTATACAAATGTTTTTGGTTTTGATTTTTCTTCGTCTTCTTCTTCTTCTTCAATTTCCATTTGCCAACTTATTTCGCAACAATGGACGCGTTGAGTAAGTTCGTGTTTATCTGTGACTGCTTGGGTGTATGTGTGTCGAAACGATTGTGTCTTGTTTTATGACCCTGTTTCGTATCTCCGCTAAAACAGTCAGGTCAGCTAATAGCGGTCAGCGAATGGCTGAGGGTATCGAACAGCCGGTGTATGCAATGCGTCTCTGCAGCAGCTGGAACTGTTCCGGATAAAATGACGGAACAGAGTTTTATACCGGTTCGTCCTGTACTTACTTGTACACTTGAACTTGCACGATGAATAGCAGTTTGCTTTTCTCCTAGCTTGTTAGAAAATAGACGAGAGAAACCGTGTAGAATATTAGCGTAAGCTCGGTACGCATGTATGCGTCAGTTCTCCATCGAAGCCATCATTGAAAACATCATTCCTCAAAATCCTGCCATGTTGCGGAAATGATAGGCCGAAATTGGCCTTGCACCTTGTCCATGGTTACATGTTATCCGGTGAGACGAGCTTCAATACGATCACTAAGAACGTAAATTTTGATTTCTATGTCTATTGTTTTATTTTAGGAACCAACTTTCGAATAAATCAAACCGTACCTCTGCTCATGCAGGCCGACGTCTGCATAGCGGCAAAGGCAATTTTTTCTCCATTAACTCTGATGTTGTGTTACTGTTCACGGTTATGGCAACTTCCGCGACCTATTCAACCTTAAGAGTGCTATAAACCAAGTATGGCCGGGCTAGGATGTAGGACGGAATGTTATATGTATGATAGGCTTTGTTAGTGACGTTATAGAGGTAGACTTACATCATCGCCGAGCCCGCTGGCGTAGTGGCTTAAGTCTGCGCCTCGCAACCGGAGAAGACACATAGCTGCGCGGGTTCGAGCCCCACCGTTGCACATTTGTATTTATGGGGATCCGTCTATGAAGCAATGTGAAAAACAGTTCTGTGGACGTTAGATCTTGACTGAAGGTCAGCCCGAAAACTTTACTAGACTTACATCATCAGCTCGTTTATAATTTTTAAAACGTAGAAAAAACATCAGTGTAAAAACGATGTTAAAAACCCATTAAAATATATGTGCGTAATTGGCACCTTAGCGGTTCGGAGGACACATTCGATGAATATGTTTAGCTCTTGTGCGGTGCAAATTTGTATGCAGTTTTAAGGCAGCTTCACGCATGTGATCAGCCCAATGCAGACCCGCTCGTTTAACTAACGGTAAAGAAAGCGCTTACATGCCCAGGCTTCTAGACGGCCCGATGTAGCATCCAGAACAAATATGAAAACCAAAGGCTTTAACATAGTTAGCCACTAAGATTAGATGGCGCTTAAATTCACAAAACGTTTAGTGTGCGCTAGGCAACTCGCTACGATTTGACCAATTTTCAATTGCCACTCCCTATGATTTGAGCAATTTTCTGAGATGACTTCGACTCCTTGTCGATCCTAGCTAGTTGTGGTTGGTGTGTACGGCGACGATAGAAGAGCACCTTCTATGTACGAATGAATGTTTGACATTGACGGCATGGTTTAAGGCTTCATTCATGTCGGAGACAAAGTGTAGTGGAACTATCAAGCAACAGTACAACTATATCGTCTGTGAAAATTGAGCAGAGTAAACGACGTTTTTACGCGTGCGTACCTGAGCTGTTGCAACTGTCTGCAAACGTCAAATGGCCCTAAAGCCGTGTGATATGTGCTGCTGCTGTTGCTGCTGCGGCAGTAGCTGCTATTGTTGTTGGTGTTGATTTGGGGGATCCTACCTGTGAATGAACAAATGGATGAATGAATAGCCGAAGCTCGGTCGGTTTCGCGCAGTCGTTTTCACTCTACTCTCTCAATCAGCGCTCGCTGGAATCGTGGTTATTGTCTTTGCAGCTCCCACCGCGGTCGTCGTCCTCACATTGTTGTTGTTGTTGTTGTTGTTGTTGTTGTTGCTGTTGCTGTTGCTGTTGTTGTTGTTGTTGCTGTTGCTGTTGTTGTTGTTGTTGTTGCTGTTGCTGTTGTGGTTGTTGTTGTGGTTGTTGTTGTTGCTGTATTGTTGTTGTTGTTGCTGTATTGTTGTTGTTGTTGCTGTATTGTTGTTGTTGCGGTTGTTGTTGTTGCTGCGGTTGTTGTTGTTGTTGTTTTATTGTTGTTCTTGCTGTTATTGTTGTTGTTGTGGTTGTTGTTGTTGTTGGGGTTGTTGCTGTGGTGTTGACCGCCCTCACCGTCACCGTTACGTGCACACTGTTACATGCAGTGAGCCATTAATGAGCGAGCGACACGATCGTGGACCAATCGATACATGTGTGGATCCGCGGATGCGTCCGTATGTATGTCTGTCTGTCTGTACTGCCTGTCATATGTCTGCGGTCGTTTCTCCTGGCCGTTCTTCGCTCTGCGTGGCTATCTGCGACGATGGCCCGACATCGGACTGCTGGCTGGCTGGCTGCTGTTCTCTCGTCTCTCTCACCCCAACAACGTCGTTCCTACGTTTTGCTGTTGGCGCTTCTGCCGCCTGTGACGCTGCTGGGGTGGTATTTATTATTATTATTATTATTGGTGGTGCTGCCGCCGCTGGCCGAAAGGGATCGATAATCTCACAACCACGAATCGAACCCAGCTGAAGTCCGGGCCGAAGCGGCGAGTACGACGCCGACGACAACGACAGCAGCGGCAGCAGCAACAACGGCGACGTAGTTGCGGTTTGTAGTATTTCAGCGTCGAAAACACAACAACAACAACAACAACAAAAACAACAACAACAACCACTGTGGTGGTGATGATGGCGGCGGCAGCAGCAGCGGCCCCAATAGGAAAAATCAGCAAAGCAACAACAACAACAACAGCAACGGCCACAAGAACGACGCGTTTCTAAGACTCATCATGTACGTACAATTGTACTTCTACGCATGTATGAGTGTATGCATGCCTAGGCACATGTATGAACGTATTCGTGCAGCGGAGGCATTAGCGAGAGAGGAGCTTTAAACAAAGACGATGAAGCGAAACCGATGATTGGCCAAACACAACACCACTGCCGTCATCACGTCATCGTCGGCATCGTGGGACGGGATCGAAACCACTACATCCGTTACCAACAAAAATACCCCATATATATATATATATATATATATATATATATATATATATATATTTTTTTTTTTTTGTATTTTTATTGTCTTTGTTTATATTTTGTTTATATATATATTTATATATTTAGTATTTATATATAAAAAGGCTTTACACCGGGCTGAAACCTCTGAGCGTCTCTCCTCCACTATATATACTCCATTCGGCACGGCTCTGAAGGCCTTTATTTCGCGGTTTGTCCGGGAGGGAGCTACTAGACAAAAGCGAACTCGCGTGCTTTTAGTGTTGGCTGGTATGAGGCCTTCTATAGGCTATCCGTTCGTCTCTACTTTTTAACCTTGTTACAATACAATACAAAATCTCCTTTATTGAAGAAGGGGTATTGAAATCACATTGCAGTCTTTACACACATGGGCACGTCGCGAAACTCTCCGTGCGAGCGCATTATTTACCACTTCGACGTTAGCAACGTCCGGTGGAGTAAGTGACACACCACTACGAAGATTGCTGGGACGTGCTGTGACAAAGCTACTAAAATTGTAACTCCGGTTTAGTTGTTTAAAGAGTCTTACGTCAACTTGTATCTGGTACTCTCTCACGTTTGGGAGTACGAGGCTCTCACGTATTACATTGCAACGCCATGCGACTCGTTTAAAAAAATTATCCTGCACACTGAAGCAGTTCTACATATTTTCTATAGAAATATGCCCGAACGTGTGAGAAGTATCTCCACTGTGGTACAACAAGCGTATTATACAGTTTTATGTACATTGCTGGGTCATGCCCGATAAACGCTCTAAGCATTCTTAGAGCGTTTATCGAGCATGTGGAGTATTTTTAGATTTCGAGATGCAGATTTTAGAACTTCGGCGATATGAGCTGTATACTTCATTTAACAATCAAATGTAACACTTAGGTCTTTGTATGTTGACACTTCAGGTATACTATGGCCGTTCATAAGCAGTGTCGTCCTTGATTGTTTTCAGAACGGCATCTTTAGAAGTGGATATTTCCACTTTATTCAAGTGGGCCCATAGTAGCACGGAATCAATTGCCTTCTGTAACTCGACCTTGTCTTTGTCGTGTTTCACTTCAACTTGTATCTTTAAGTCGTCGACATAGAACTTGTAAATTATATCGAGTTTGCCAAGTACGAGTTTGAGGTCTTGAGCAATAATTGCATACAAGAGCGGCCCTAGGCAAGAATTTTGCGGGACTCCAGAGGGGCATGGAGGCACCAGAGGGCACTACCAGACATAGCACTTTTACCCTGACCTTAAAGCTATCAGTGCGATAGGCTTGGCACAATTTCGAACCTTAAGTCCGATGTCTAGCGATTCCATCTTCATTAGTAAAATTTGGTGGTCAACCCGATCGAAAGCACGCGAAGAGTTAAAGTAAACGGTGTGAAGCGGAGATCCGTGATTTTCACCAGGGCGCCATGAGAAACCTCCATTGGGGTTGCCGTCAATCTTTCCAGAGTGAATCCGTGTTGGTGATTGTCTGAAAGTTTGTTGGAGGATAAAAGATTACAAATGCAATCAACAACTTTTCTCCAAGATTAAGCGGGGCAATAGGCCGATAATTTTCAGCACTTGCTCTAGAGCCCTTCTTGTGCCCAGGTGTAACAATGGATTCACGAAATACGGTGGAAACTTCGTCATTTTTAAAGCAACGAGTGAAAATTATTGCCAGCGGCTCCGCTAGAAACTCGGCCAGTTCTCTAAATAAAATGGGTGGTAGCCTATCAGGCGTATAGAAACTGTAGCGCTACTACTAGATTTCGAAGTTTATCGAGCAGAGTAAAAGGATGGAATTCAATGTCGTTGAGTGTGTGGGCCGTTTGCTTGATTCTTCCAGTGAAGACGTTCTGAGGCGGTATGTAGACACTTCTTCAGCAAAACGTCAGCCTTCTGCCCATCTTCGACTGCGGTACCTTTTTATGTATAAGCGACGCCACCCCGGACTGTAGTTTACGATGTCGACCTGCATATTGAAAAAAGTCCCTTGCATCGCGGATATTCAGATTAGATTCCTCCAAATGCCGACAACGCAATGCTGTATGTGCCAAATTACACAAGAGACGTTTATATCTTCGAAATGAGGGAACATAACTATGTTCCTCAGACGTTCAACAGAAAACATTACAGGTTTATGGAACAAAATAATGTGGCTGCACGTCCGAAAATATCCATTCGGCATTGCGCTCGAAAATATGTCACTTCAAAAAGCACATGAGAACTGACAACCAGGCTTTCGTCTCTTAATAAATGGTAAATACGTTAAAGGCATATGATTCCAGCGGGACAGTGTCATTTCCTATGCATCGTATTTAAACCATCATTATTACAGTATTCCCTGGTCGTGTAATATTCCGTTTGGGCGACCAGATTTGGCCGCCTGGATCGTGCAATGTAACGCCCTTGGACTTATTTACCTGATTTGTCAAGGGTTCTACGATAATCCAAGCCTTGAAGAAGAAGATTTTAAGCTGCAACAAAGAGATTCAGCCATCGTAATAGCAAATCTTATTTACTATTATTTTTTATTATTATTATAATAAAGCCTAAAATATCTACAATTATGCATACCATATCAGTAACTTGGGTGGTGATGACTTCATTGTGACACATATATATATATATATATATATATATATATATAAGTGCTATATATATATATATATATATATATATATATAAGTGCTATCGCTTTTAAACATGTATTATGGTTTTTAACATTAGCACCGCGATTCCCTACCATGTAAGCAACACTTATTTTTTGGGCCCAGCTATACTAATAGCAACAATTGAAACCTATTTGTAGTGAAATTAATGGAGGTTGTGGCAGACTGGCGAGCAGCACGACATTTATAACAATTGTACTCACGCCCACCGTATGCTTAAGGCCAAATGTCTCCTGAAATGTTCAATTTTGCCCGCATATGATTTTTTTCCATATATGGCAAAATAAATTTACAACTGGCGTGACTCTGACTTTTTCGCGTAGCATTCCAAATAAAATTTAAAATTGGAATTCAAGTAACACTTTATTAGGAAATATAGAGCCGATTCCGACGGGAAGACTCGTCACGAGAAGAGGCTAAGAGATGACAACAACTGAGGGAATTGTGCACTTTTACATTGATAGTCGAAAGTTCGCGCTACTTTAGCATTTTTTAGCCTTCTAAATTTAAGGTAATTAGAGACAAGTACACGTAACTCACGAATTGTGCTAATCCTCCGGGTTAACTTGTTCGTGAAGAGTGTATTTTGAATAGATATACTACTCTATCTAATGGCTAGCATCATTCAGGGATTCAGGGTTCAGATTCAGTTTTTTGTCATTATTCATATCCAACCAGCCATGCTATGCCGGCTGAAACAGTTGTCGCGATCTGCCTCACTTGATTGTAGCACATATATTTAAATCGCCCAAATGAATTCATTGTACGGGACCTCGTGCTGCGAGTACATTATCAATTATCCAAAGCGTAGATGGTCTACAAACGGACCGCATAGCATTAATGAAGAATTATATTCTTAAGGCACGACTAATGTAAAATATCTAGCATCTTGTTTCGTAACCATGAATCGTCGATTTTGTATAAAGGTACGCCACAGTAACCACCGAGTCCATTTTCTTCCTGTGAAAGTATTATTTCTCAGAAAGCTAACTATTGCCATTGATTTGTATTGAGTGCCCGCAAGATATCAAAGTTCACATAACGAATCTTTTGTCTACTGGCACGAGTCATGCCCCAATCTTGTATAACTTCCAAGAAGTGTACAAGTAGAACGCCTCTTTGCAAAGCCGTGATCTGGTTAAGATCAAGACCACGCCAAGCAATATCTTTTTTTTATACGCACGATCTGTTTAAAGGTTATGCATATGCTACTTCCCTGCGAGGCAGGCCGATAATTAGCCACATTCCTTCAATCCATCCCTTTTCTTATGCACAAGAAGAATGACTGAGAGCCCAAATGCCTGTCGAACCTCGGACTGCGCTAAACTGCGTTTATATACCATGGCATATACGCGAAGTGCGGGTAGTATAGCACCTAGATTTTAAGGATAACGCACAGAACTATATCGGGGCTAACTGAGAGATTCGTTCACTGGAGATGTTCACTGGAATGGGGCCTCTAGAAATGAGGAAGTGAAGACCAGGGCGGCGCTCTCCACGCGGTCCTTGGCTGCACTGATCTTCGACAAAGTTGGTGCCGACAAAACATTATTATTATTATTATTACAATGAAGACGGCTTCTGTTTTGGCAACATTCATACTCTTCCTTCTCCCGCGTTTTCCCCCAACGACTAATCACAGTTGGCTTTGATTAAGTAGCTAGTGTCGCCGCACGTTTCCATGCTGAGCGGTCGGGCGTCGGTAGGTATCGCCCTATTCGACCTCGACTGTCACCACCGCTCTTACCGACGAGCGGCTGGCATTCGAGTGGTGGCCTCGTCAAACAGACGACGAACGACCCACGAATCGATGACGCCACCGCCAAATGACGGAACTTGGCGCCAACTAGCGTTTTGAAAGCTAAGTCGGTTGCTCAAAGCGGATCTTCTTCACCAGCACGACGACGACGACCACGGCGTTCGACTTCACTCACCACTTATGGGACACCAGAGGGACACTCGGCACGTCCTGTGTC
>QVRM01003988.1:112500-135982 GCA_003439945.1 Dermanyssus gallinae
TCGTTCACGCGTAAACCTCACCCTCGCGGTGTGAAACGTCGCGCGGTGCTGAAATACGCCAAGCAACCCGCTACCCCTCGGCAGCGTCCGTTGTCAGCGTCACGTCAACGGCTCAACAGCTGACCATTACGGATTGCATGATGGTGGCGGTCGGTTTCATGCATTCAGAAACAACAACAGCAACAACAACAACAGCAATAGCAGACAAAACAACAACAACAGCAACGACGACGACGGGAGGATTACCCAAATGAAGATCTATAACAGTAAAAGGCAGTAACGTCCGCAGCTCAATGTAAAAACAGCAGCAGCAACAACAACAATGCACGCTGAGAGGCAGGCCACCGAAGGCGTCAACCCATGCGTTCCACCACCACCACCACGTGAACCACCTTGAAGATGAAGAAGATCTGAATTCTTCGCTGAAGAACGATTAACGCTGCAATGGTATGGAAGGCTTAAAAAGCGAGGAAAAAGGGAGAAGTGGATAAAAAATGAAGGAAAACACGTGCACTATAGACATATATATATATATATATATATATATAGAGAGAGAGAGAGAGAGAAAGCAAGAGAGAGGGAAAGATAAGGGGAATGAAGAATGGGGAAGAGCGAGAGAAAGACTGTGTGATCATCAGGGGGTGCGTCTCGAGAACTGCGAAATGACTGAAAAGGGTTGGGCCTTTCTTTTCTCGGCCGGCTCCAATTACGCGATGACGACGCTAGCGGCAGTAGCCGTGGCAGCGGTGGCGAATTTACGAATTTCGCAAAGCCGGCCAAACGAAAAGAGAAATCAGAATTCCGTCCGATAGAGGAGGCAGCAGCAGCGGCGGCACCGGCGGCGGTGAGAAAGCGAATGCGAGCTTTTGTCGAATGGATGCAAAGTAAGATAGAACGAACAACGCACAAAATTACGCGATATATATATATATATATATATATATAGAAAAAGAGAGAGAGGGTGAGCGAGAGAGGGGAGCGGATAATGCTGACTGACAAAAAAACGTCGAATTTGTCAAATCAGTAATGTGGAGGCACGTCGTTCAGTACTGATAGAGTAGTATAAACGCCAATAACGAACCTGACGATAGCAACAAAAACAACAACAAAGACGAAGGCAAGAGGAGACAGGCTAAAATAGTAAAGCAAAGTTGTAATGACAAACAATTCTAAACCGACATGTTTGGACAATAGCAACGTACAAAAGTTACGTGTGATCACTACTGGTTATGCTATTGCCTTAAACCTTAAAGTGTCGCTACCATTGATCAGGTAAGAATTGTGACAGTGTTAAGGTTGCAAGTCCAACATCAACAATACCGACAACGACAACAACAACAACAGCACCCACATTAACAGCATCAACAGCACCACCAACAACAGCTACGTATTGTAAATGGGAGCTATGACGGACATGCAACACCGTGTTTGGAAAGGCAGCTGTATTAGCAACGAAAGCTTGTAACAGGGTTGCGGAGTTACTAATGATGGTAACTTTAGAGTTAAACTAGTAGAAACAAAGCGTTTTTCTTGAGTAGAACTTTCCACACGGGCGTTTCGTTTGATTCAGGCTGCTTAATTATGCCGTCTATTTGTAAGCTATGATCGTAATTAAATGATTGTATTAATTTGAGTTTATAATTATAAACTTATCTGTCCCTTTAGATAAAATATTTCTAGAGATTTGCAAATTAGGTTAAAGTTGCATAGTTAAAAAGTGCAATTTTCTTTTTTGGCTTTGTTAGACTAATATATATATATATATATATATATATATATATATATATATATATATATATATATATATAACAGCAACAATAAAAACAGCTTTAACAACAGCAGGGCATATATATATATATATATATGTAGCTGCAATAGTACTATGCGATATTTCATTTGAGGCTAACAAGACGAGGAAAAGAAGAAGAAACAGCAGCAGAAAAACGACGGCAATCGAGCAAAGATTTCTATTCGAGATTAATTTAAGATTTCTCTGCGTCGGCACCTTGGTGGTTAGCCGCACTGCGGATCGGCACACTACTGAGTGACTGACCGCACTGCTGCAGTTATAAACTACTAAACACTACCACTTGTGCTTCTGGTATTATTATTATTACTATTATTATTATTGTTATTACTATTACTACTACTACCACTACTACTACTACTACTACTACTATTATTCGTGTGTCGATCCGTACACGTAGAGCGCCCTACGTGCGTCCCTCCAACCAGCCAGCACTTTTTTCTTACCAGCTCGCTGGTTGCCGCTTTAGTTCAGTCCACCGATTGGTCAGCACATCAATCGGTGCGGCGTGGTGGCCAGGTGAATGTCGATAGTCGGCGCCCAAGCATTCATTCCTATGACTTCAACCTTCCCTGTCTGTGTCATGTCCTGTTACTTTTCTTTGCCAGTTGTTCTGTGTTGTGCTCTCTCCCCTCTCTCATCTCGCGCGCGCTCTCTCTCTCTCTCTCTCTCTCTCTCTCTATATATATATATATATATATATATATATGTATATATATATATATATATATATATACATATCTGTGTCTGTCTCCCTGTCTCGCATTTGCTCATCTGCTCTCCTTCTGCCAGTCTTTCCCTACGTGTGCATCCTTCTCGTGTGGCTCCTCAAGGAAGGCACGTCTCTTCCTTCCTTCCTTTCCTTTCATTCTTCTCCTTGTTTCCTTTCATTTTGCCGTCGTCATGGTCGTCCTCCTAATCGTCATTTACGCCGTGCGTCAGACTGACTGCCTGCCAGCATTAGTCAGCCGTAGCCACTTCATTAACAGCAGACAAACACATTTAACCTGCTTGTTGTTGTTTTTGTTGTTGCTGTCGTTGTCGTCGTTGTTGTTGCTGCTGATGTGGTTGTTGTTGTTGTTTTTGTTGTTGTTGCTGCTGCTGATGTTGTTGCTGTTGCTGCTGCTGCTGCTGTTGTTGTTGTTGTTGCTGCTGCTGATGTTGTTGTTGTTGTTGTTGTTGTTGTTGTTGTTGTTGTTGTTGTTGTTGTTGTTGTTGTTGTTGTTGTTGTTGTTGTTGCTGTTGTTGTTGTTGTTGTTGTTGTTGTTGTTGTTGCTGCTGATGTTGTTGTTGTTGTTGCTGCTGATGTTGTTGTTGCTGACGTTGTTAGTGTTGTTGTGTTCTTGTTACTGTTGTTGCCGTCATTGTCGAGAACCATCAACAACGGAAACTAACTCGACATTTTTTGTTTGCATTTTAGTACTGCTACTGGTTACACGACTGCGGTGTTGTTACACCACTGGAGCGCTGTGGCACCTCGCGGTCTCGCAATTCTCCTGCTGAGAACTGCGACCGATTGGTGTTGGTGACGGCTAAGGAGACGGATGCCGAGAATGAGGTTGTGGCGATGATCAGGTTGCTCGGAAACAGGGAAAAAGTGGCGGGCCGGGTGGGGTACAACGTACAAACCTCAACGTATCTCAGCGTTTCGATGTTGCTGCAGCCGGCTGACAACGACGGGTGCGACGTTTCTTCTACTTTTTGCTCGTTAGGATTTGGCTTTTTGTTAATGAACCGCTCGTAGGCGAGGGAATCACGTCGTTATTATTGTTATTGTGGCTTCCACAATGCCAATATACAGGGTGTTCCTATTTGTGTGTCCAAAACGCTAGGGTATGGTCAAACCCGGTGAGAAAATCATTTTTGCCAATGGGTGGAAGCTGGGAAAACGTTTTGTTTAGGAGTGAGGATGAAATTTATAAAAGCAGTTATTCTGTCTTTTTTCTCCTACATAGTTGTGCAAAATCTACGTTTGCGGGAGAACCAGTCAGCGCACAAAGGAACCGATCATACCGGCGTGTTTGTAAAGTATACATAACTAGCTTGCGTAGCAAAAAGCGAATAGCCAGATTAAGGAAAGTCATAAAAAGTCAAAATGTTACGTTAACGCTTTTTTGTGCAACATCGTAATTTTTTCCATTACGACAAAAAATGCACGTCCAAAAGACTACTCTCAGGCAATAGCAGATTTAATGCCCACTACATTCGTACCAAAGTGATGGTGCTGCGTTACGTAGTTGCCAAGTAACTAAGCTTTTTCGACAGTCATATCGAAAGCGAAGGCATGCATACTTGCATAGGGTGTATGAGAAAGTTAGGTACATATTTTGAGGTTTGGTAGAACTCAGCCAGAGAATAATTTTTTCTAATGGAAAGAGGGGGCGGAAACGTCTTGGCAAAATGCTACGGTTCTGGACGTGAAAACTTCAACGTGAAACATAACAACTATGACTGTCGAAAAAGCTTAGTCACTTGGCAACTACGTAACGCAGCACCATCACTTTGGTACGAATGTAGTGGGCATTAAATCTGCTATTGCCTGAGAGTAGTCTTTTGGACGTGCATTTTTGGTCGTAATGGAAAAAATTACGATGTTGCACAAAAAAGCGTTAACGTAACATTTTAACTTTTTATGACTTTCCTTAATCTGGCTATTCGCTTTTTGCTACGCAAGCTAGTAATGTATACTTTATTGTGCAGAATTTTCCGCCAAACACGCCGGTATGATCGGTTTTGTACGCTGACTGGTTCTCCCGCAGACGTAGATTTTGCACAACTATGTAGGAGAAAAAAGACAGAATAACTGCTTTTATAAATTTCATCCTCACTCCTAAACAAAACGTTTTCCCGGCTTCCACCCATTGGCAAAAATGATTTTCTCACCGAGTTTGACCATACCCTAGCGTTTTGGACACACAAATAGGAACACCCTGTGTATATATATATATATATATATATGTACGAGTTTGTACATATATACATCAGTGAAGCTACAGGTGTTGTATATATATATATATATATAGGCGCCCAACACAAAAACAAGTAAATTTGTTACTAGTTTCTAAAGTTCTAAAATACAAATACGTGAATTTCTTACAATCTCGAACACGCTTGCCCCGATTGCCACAAGTACAATATTGAAATACCGTGTTCAACGATTTTTTTCCGTATGTCAATATCAATATTGCGAACAGATTGCAACTTTTCAGCAGCTAGTTCTGGATAGGCACTAAGTCTGATGCATGCAAAACGTGCGATTTCCAGACAAGGCAAAATTTGCTCTTTTGCATTCCAAACTCTGACCGGAGTTGGACTAATGACGGCTACGCTAATTAACAAAAACTGCAAGCGTTTGAAGCTAATCACCGATAGCTAACGATCTGGAGAATTCTTTCTTGCGCTAAAGTCCGTTAATCGAGTACAACGTGGTAACGCCGCTTCGGTTTTCGGCATCTTACACAGCTGTCGACGCCCAGACATGACGGCAAATCGTCAAGAGTGATAAAAGTGAGTAATCACTCGAGGTCCCAGGCTGTTGGAACCTTTTTGTCTCCCGAACAGCGTGAATACAGTCCTCAGTAAAACCAGTCTTCGGCGAAATTTCTGGTCACCCAGTAGAACGGACCGTGAATCTCCACCAAAATAACCACGTGTTCTAACCTTTCCGGTTCCATACCAGGATTTTAGACAATAAATATACATTCCCGCCGGTCGATATGCCGTCCGCAGTATTTGGCAGGCAACGCTTTTGCCCTTGCCAAAGCCAAAAGTGAACTTCCGAGATCATTGCTGCAGATGGTCGCGTTATGTTATCATTTTGCGTGTCACGAGGCTTCTTTTAGCCGTAGATTTTAGCTTTCCTTTATACGCTCTCGCAGACTGTGCCTGGCCGTCTCTTTCCTATTTCCCTATTGAAAAGTGTTCCGACGTGGGTGCACGTTCGTACAGTGCTACAGGCTCCTGATGTCTTCCGTCCAATTGCATTACCTTGACTTACATTACGGTGACTACATTGTCATCACTACACGTGACCAACTTGGTTTTAACCTTATGTCTACCCTAGTTGCTTATATATATATGTTTTTCTATGCTATGTGTTTTTGATTTAAACGTGCTATTTCTTGCTTTATCGCTCTATATACGCTCCAGAGAAGTATCGAGAGAGAGAGAGAGAGAGAGGAAGATATTTCAACCAACGATTTTATTTAGCAGTGTACTGTGCAGCCCTGGAGCCGATGGCGCTAGATATGGCGCGAATTCGGACATTCGAAGTCGGACCGCAGCAGAATTATTATCTCGCTGTCGCCGCTATCCACCGACAGCAACAGCAGCAACAGGTACCTGAAGAAAATCATCTTTTTCTTTCTGTTCAGTTCCACCTAGGCAGCCTCCCATGAAGATTCGTTGAGTCCGCCGGACGATGTCACCGGAAGTCTCGTTGTTGTATGAAGCTGGCTTGAAATGGCGGCGCCAGGTTCGCACCAGCTCAGTACAGGCACACGACGGGCAATTGCCAACGACGATGACGACGACAACATTGATAGAGGCAAGAACAACAACAACATGAGTTCGAGAAATAATAATACCAACAACAACAATAACAACGACAAAGGCGACAGCACAATCAGCAGCAGCAACAACAACAACATCGGCAACAACACATATTACACGGAACATCTTCGTTGATGTGATTTGATGGCGCTCTTTGTGATTATTTCTCGGACGACAAGCTTCCGCTTTCACTCGCCGAAGCACATGACTTGTGTACGCACACATGCCTGTGCATAAATGAGGAAATCACTGACGACCGCGGCGCGGCCAGTCTACTAGGAGATATCCTGGCTGCGTAGGTATGCAGGTACATCAACCACACATAGACAGACACACACTCACACTCGCACAGATCCACAAAGATACATGCGCATACACCTGTGATCGTAACTCTAGCGCGACTTCCCCCGGGCTCTCCGCCGCCGCCGCCGAGAGAAGGCAATCGAGGCAAGTTCCCAGGACAACAATTAAAACCGCCTACCGCAATACATGTGTACTGTTTTCTATATATACTACGCCATTTCTGCCCATAGGCTGTCGGAGGCAAGTGGAACGCCAATGTACCAAAGTAGAAAGGCAGGAAAGAAACAAAATGAATAGTACAACTAGTGAGACAGAAAAAAAAATATATATATACATATATATACATATAAATATACATATATATATATATATATATATATATATATATATATATATATATATATTAGACGTACGCATAAACGACAATCTTTGCCTCGTTGATCGGCGGCGGTTCTGCTTGTTGTCAGTGAAAAATGTCTAGGGAAACAGCTACTGTCGGCGGTTAATACGGTGGTTGTGCTGGTGGGAATACTAAAACGAACATGCCCATTAAGTAGCTACACAGTGTGCACATTTGAAAATGTGGAATTGGTTCGAGCAAAAGCATGCATATACAGGCAGAGATATGCAGCGTGTGAAGCGGACACTTAGAACGATCAGGCATTATTTGTTCCGATACAAACATGTTTGCACACATTAAGCATATACATTAATAATATATATATATATATATATATATATATATATATATATATATATATATATATATATTTGTTTTTTTCTTTAGTTTTGATCTATGCACTTCGAATAAAGCAAATTCTGTACTTCGAACGATATATATATATATATATATATATATATACGTATTTATGCATCCAATTGCATTACTGACAAATTGTTTGCGTGGGCCGTTTCGTAACGGCCCATGCCAAGGAGGTAGGTGTCAGTTCTAATGGACGCCAATCCATCGCGTCGAACTCGGCTGGCTCACTTCAATGTCGTCAAGCTTCAAACTTGCTGGCTGGCTGGGTGGGTGGGTGGGTGCGGTAACGGCAGGCGTCTATGAAGCCAAGCCGGACAGCCGGCCTTCATCGCCTTTTCGGTCTTCATCGTGATTATTATGATCTCGAGCTGCACACATGATCCATCCACACCTCAGTTCTTTGCCGACGAGGCGCGTCAATCACTGCTGGGGGGGGGTGGGGGGTATCTGGCCTTCCTTTGCCTGATTCCACCTTTCTTCCTTGCTTTCTTCGTACAGCAGCTACGCCAGATACGCCAGGTCTTCACGGGCAGCGAGCAATCTGGGCGCCGTAAGCTGACAGCTCAATCATGTATCCTCTATATGGCTGATAGATAAACAGACAGATTACCTGCCTTGCCGTGCCCTTTCGCTTCTGATTTTGCTTGTGGGCTCATCAGGCGCTTGTTCGCACTTATTTGCTCACCGCCGCCGCCGACACCGACACCGAAAAAATGACGGCTTATTTTTAAGTCTCCGACAAACCCTGATGTTTCCGCCTTCCGCCATTCGCTTGACCGTTTCGCGCTTTAAACAAATTCGAGTCGATACATGTGCCAGCCACAACGTGAGCGTTGAGATAAGTCGACCGTACAACGGTTCGACGTCGTCGTGGTAGCATTGCGTCAACTGCCATGGCATGCATAATGTTTACATTTTCGACAGGTTCCTGTCTCCTGCGATGTGTTTATATGAACGCTTCATTGAATATGGGCAAAAAATAAGTGCAGCAAAACGCCTGAAACAAATTTAATAATATTATCTCTTCATCGGGAAGCACAAGGAATTTGTCCACCGAAAGCACTAAGGCAGTGACTCATTAAAGCGGCTATATATACTCGTATATATATATATATATGTACATACATACAATTTTATGCTGGCCAATATTCGTGCACACTGTATGACGCAAGCCGTGCATTGCATTACGCATATTAAGGTCGCAAATGTCGTATTGGGCATCCTTCCACGAGTTATTCAGCATAGCTTGTGTCCGATAGAAAGCGGCTCTGGAATGGAAAAAAAAGCAAGGAGATTTCGATCAAGAACAGGGATCGAACCGGGGACCGGTAGATGACAACCATTACTAGCGCACTAGTCCCCTAGACCACGCTGCCACTGCGGCGCTGAAGGTTTTTTGTAAAAATTGGGGGTGCCCGCAGCCAGATTTACCAATCGGTTGCGGCTGCTTCGGTAAACGCCCATAACCCGTTTACTATACGTTGCCTTCAGGCGGTCGAGTTCGTCAAAGCTCGAGGTTCTGAGATGTTTCCAGGTAAGTTCTATTGAATAGCTTGCTGTAAAGGCAATTTTTTAGGTCTAATCATTTTAGAGCCGTTCTCAGTGAGAGAAGTTGCGAATTGTTTATTGAGTAAATGGCGATCCGCGCCTTACGTACCCTTTCCTCTGCATGTCTGGAGAACGCGGTGCCGCTTGGCGTACGTTCCACGTTTGTCACATCCATAAGTTCGATGGAGCTCGACTGCTTCAAGGCGATAAGAGTTAATTGAATGCCTTACATTCTGTAGAATGGTCCAACCATCTTGCTGGAGCTTTATATATTTGGCAATGTTTCATTATTTTAGAACCGAGCGTTCCAAGCCACATCGCTACGTGTACATGTATATATATATATATATATATATATATATATATACATATATTTATACGAAAAAAAATTAGAAGGAATTCAGACCGACATTTTCATTGGAGTGCCATTTAAATTCTAGCAATGAGTTTCTTGAAGCAGAAGGGCGGTGTCAGAATGAATCGAGAAGAAAGTACAAAATAAGCTGAGGTATAGTCAACAATACACGGCCACTAATGCATCCAGTGTGCAGATTAAAGGTAGGTTAAGAACAGCATACAGAGACGTGTCGGTCATCAAATGTACTCGTATGTGTATGTATACTTGCCTTCTATAAATATATGCACTTATGTGGGTATATATATATATATATATGTATATATGGCGAGTACACGGATAAGCGGCCGTATACCACAACGTACCGGCTGTAGAGAACTGTGCTAGTTGCATGGCTGTTTGTGTCGCTAGGCCAACGTCCGCAAACGAGCTAACAACTGTTGGCCTATCCCATCCACCTACCTATCTGTCTGTCTGGCTGTGTGTCTATCTGTCTGTCGGCGGCCGCTAGTATCGTCGGTTGGCGGGTTCTGGGCCCGCCGATGCCGTGGCCGATTCGGGCCCGTTCCGCCGTCTGCTCTGCTGACTTTGTCGCCGATAGACGCCGAGGGAAACCAAAGAAAAATAGAGGAAGAAAGGAGGAAGGAGAGGGAAAAACGCAGAATGAGGCGGCAAAGTATATATATATATATATATATATATATATAGAAATATATATATATAGAGAGAGAGAGATACAGAAGGAGAAAGCGAGTTGACAGGATAGAATAGACAGGTCACCGTTGCTGCTGCTGCTGCTGCTGCGTTCACCACCACCACTTCTGCTACCAGCCGTGGATGGTGATTTAAGTGAGCGTGCGTGCATGGGTCGTCATGCTCAGCCATGTGCACAGCTCGAATCGACCCGACCTCGGCGGCAAGTGCCTAGCCTACTAGGTAGGAGTGCACGTGGGGCACGTAGATCGACCCAACCATCCAAACCCCAACCTCTCCCCCGCCCCCCGCCCCCCAGCCCTAACCCCTGACCGTCGCAGTGGTCCAATGAATGAAGGGACGAATGAATGAATGACCAGCGGAGCGAGGGCGCGCGAGGGAGCGTAAATCCGCCAGCTTATCTTCTTCACGGACTTATTCTTCTCTCTCTCTCCCTTTCTGTTGCTTTCTGTTGCTCGTATTTTCTTTTTTTCGTTTTTGTTTTGTTTTTTCTTGACATTTACTCGTCTTTTTCCTCTTGGATTTCGTATCGTTGTCTGCTTTTCTTCTCTTTACTCGCGCTCGCTGCTGCTGCTAATGATGATGATTATGATGATCACCCCCACCGAAGCGGATGATGACATTGCCATTCGTACGAGGCATGTACGGACGGCCATACGTACGTAAGGGCTCGGTGCCACGCTATTCTTACTCCTACGTCTACTCCTCCTCCTATATCTCTCTCTCGGCGACGTTGGAACGGAAACACTCTTAACTCACCTCAACTCCCCCCTCCCCTCCCTCTGTCTCCCCCCTTTGCGCGCGCGGCCGGTCTCGCAACGAACGGCCATAAATCAGCAGGCATGATGATGATGCACTACGACGACTACTACTACTACTACTACTGGCGGAGAGACGCAGGGATTCGGATTCGACTAGACTGCCAAGCGAGCTGCCCCCAAACTGACCCGTGACGGTGACCCGGAGTCTCCAACCCGGTGGTGCTGCCGCCGCTGCTGCTGCCGCCGGGGGTTGTCCAACCGCCAACGAGTGCTGCCATTCACATACATATACGCTGATATATATATATGTATATATATATATATATATATATATATATATATGTATATATATATATATATATATATATATATATATATATATATATATATATATATATATATGTATATATATATATATATATATATATATATATATATATATATATATATATATATATATATATATATATATATATATATATGTGGAATGCAGAGTAAAAGGACTAGTTTTACTCATTTAGTTACTTGACGCCGCCTTCTCGGTATCTGAGTTCAGAGCGCAAACGGCACAAACGCACTTAGAAAATACATAGAAAATGAGAGGAAAATTTACACCTGCTGTAAGAGTAGACAACTGCGTCCCTGTGCAAAACTATATTAAGATAATTGATTTAAATATATATATATATATATATATATAATATATATATATATATATATATATATATATATATATATATATATATATATATATATATATATATATATATATTATATATATATATATATATATATATATATAAATATATATATATATATATATATATTTAAATATATATATATATATATACGCTGGTAAAAAATAGACTGAACTGATTAGCTTATATAAAAACAATATACAGGTATAATGAAATTAAGGTAATTAAGTATAATCCAAAAAATACACTCACATGAAAAGAACAAAAAATATATATATATATATATATATATTATTATGTGAGTGTCTTTTTTGGATAATACAATTATTTAGATTCAATAATTTCTCAATTACCCTAATTTTATATAGCTTTATATATTGTTTTTTTATATAAGCTAATTAGTTCAGTCAAATTTGGCTAGGTCGCAAAACACGCAGACTCCGAGAACTGCTTAAAATACGTTGTGCTTTTTGCTGCATAATTAACCTTGAACGGTGTACCATTAGCCTTTAAAACATAGTCTTCTCAACACTGTACTGATACGTTTCCAAAGCATATCGCAAAATGCGTAGCGTATCACGATCACAGAAAAGAAACGCAAGGCGTCTGCATCTCCACAACAGGTGCTCTTTTTGGTAGAGAGAGCACGACATGTGTTAAATGTGCCAAAGGTGATATGCTTTATCCTACCATGTGTTATGGGCTCAGGTTGTATGTGTATACCATATACAATGCAATAAGACTGTATGCAATATACGATATGCAATGGGATGCGGCAGCGGTATGCATTACATGAAATGGGCTCAGGTGGTATGCAGACATTATGTGGCGTTGATCAAGGCGGAACGTGTCTATATATATATATATATATATATATATATACACACACGCAGGTATTGCTGATTGCGTGCTTGCCACACCAATTTAGTATCGGGCATATGTACGTACAAGCAATTAAGACACTCTAAGATTTTAACCATACCGATTACAGTCTATAGACCGTAGTAATCAGCACTCAGTTATCAACATTTCGCCTTAACTGGCCGTGCGCTATCTGTTCAACTAGGAACTATACAAAAACGGCGCAAAACAATAGCGATGTTTTAGCGAGATAATTATACTCCAAATAAGGCGCCCAGCCGCTGCTTTTGTTGTTGTTGTTGTTGTTGTTGTTGTTGTTGTTGTTCTTGTTGCTGTTTCTAGTGTTGTTGTTGTGGCTGTTTCTGGTGTTGTTGTTGTTGTGGCTGCTATTGCCGTAAATGTATTAGCCGAGACGTCCGGACGGCCGGCTCTATGAATCTTTGAATTAACTTGTAGTCTCACTCCGCCCTGTGCAGTGCGTATGTATGTGCGTGTGTATAGAGGGTACACTTACCCATCAGCTGAACAGCCGTCCTCTGCTGCTGCCAAATCCTCGTCATCATCAGCAGCAGTATATCAACAAAAACAACAACAACAGCACTTTACAGCAGACGCGTTATGAGCAACAACAACAACAAACACCACCGCCACCGCATAAGCTCATCGTGGGAAGGAATGCCCTACATACGTAGTGGTAGCAGGTCCAATGCCAACATTCATTTTTACCTCATGTTGATTCGTTTCATTTGCTCCTGTCCGCCTTTCCGCTCTGTTTTTAAGCTCACTTCTACATTCGCCTGTTGTCCCCACTCGCTCTATGAGATCTCTTTACCGCATTTCGTTTTCTCGGCCTAGGTTGGCTACAAACTTAAGAAAGAACTGACCCAGTTCAGTCGCGCTCGCTCTCTCTCTCTCTTTATTCCTCCCTCTCTCGCTCTTGTATATCGCTCACTTTCAACCTCTTCCGTAGACTAGTCTCAGCAGTTCCTGATAAACTCTGCCTCGTCACTGGCGTCTCTGTGATCCCCGCTAAGATCTTCTCCACTACTACGATTGTTTATGGAGGAACCCTTGTCTATCTTCTCCTTTTTCTTCTTCGTTTTCTGCTTGGTTTGTTTATTTAACATCGTTCGTCAACTCCCTATCAGCTGTCTATATATGTATATATATATATATATATATATATATATATATATATATATATACATATATTACATGCATACCTTTAATTGCCATCTAATATGAGATGTGTTCACTGTATCGACATATATGTACTTATCTGCAAGAAGGGTGCCTGATGACGACGTCTGCTCTCGTCTAATCTATGCTTTGAGTTTTAAGGAGGTCGTTTTAATTGCTTCTAGACTATGTATACTTCGTCCCTTACGGGTTTGGAACTGCCATGCGGAAGGCACATCAATTCAATGCACTGAGAGCCGCACATGTTTAAACGTGAGACGTAAGTGTCCCTAACAGGTTATTCAACAACATGTATATATACACATATGTACACATAAATATGTGCGTGCGTATACACGTGTGAGGCTTAGCATGTCGTGCGAACGGCCGGAATCGAATGGTTCAGAACGGAATAGATGTGATGCGTGCAACCCAGCGACCCACCTACGGCTGTTGTCCAAGTTTCTATTCTGTCTCTGCAGCAGCATCTCATCGAGATAGGTTTTCTGCTGTCGCTCTGTGCCACCGCTGTCTTGTCTTCCTTTGTGTCGACGGACCTGCTGCTAGTCTGATTCGACGGCTTCGATTTGACTTTGGCTGGCCGACTCCAAATGCTAGCCGAGTTCTACGAGTACACTGTTGCCTGTCGTATGCTGTGTAACTTTTGGCGCCTAACCCGGGCGCCTTGTAGGGGCGCCACGAGCTGTACTAGCTCTGCTCCTCTGTCGCCATTGAGAAAAGACCTAGCTAGGTGGGAAAATCGCCCAGTACTAGACCCGCGTTGTGTTTGCGTCGCGTTGGCTATTTTTGCCTGCCTGACAACTTGGTGAATTGTCTACCAGGCTGAAGGCGGTACTTTTGTTTTTATCGCCTGGCCGTATTCGTATACGTGTAAGTCTAAGCTTTTACTATATATGTATATATATATATATATATATATATATATATGTATTTTTTACAAGTGTAGCCTAAATATACGTAGTCTATGTATATTTAGCCTACATAAGTGTATGTCTGATGTATGTAAACGCATACGTACGTAGGTATGCATGTATCGAGGTACGCTTGTCTGGGCCGATACTGAGCGGGATCTATGCGGCACTTTTATGTGCCGCCGGCCTGGCGACGGGCGTTTAGTGCTGTTTAACTTGTAACATAAGCCTTTTAATCCTTAAAGAGGGACGATCTATATATATATATATATATATATATAGCGAGAGAGAGGGGAGGGAGATAGGTAGAGAGAGAGGGGGGGGAGAGATAGGAAAGGAGACTCGGCCCTTTTATTTGGACGGGCATGCTGATATGTTTCCCACGATTGTTTATTTCACTCAGTCGTCTGGCTGTTAGTCTCTACAGATAGTTGTGTATCTGTGTGTGCGGTGTGATTGTTATTTTGTAGTTGTAAGAAAATTCCATAGTCAAACGTGGCCAGCGCCACAGATAAGCACAATCAGTAATGATCTATTACGGCCATAGTACGATGAACTCTCAAAGTAAGCTTAGGAGCTATTCTTAACTTGGGCTAAAAATCAAAAGGTTTCTCGTGATGAAAGGCTCATGCACAGGTTTTGGTATGCTGTAAGGGGGGGGTTCCAAGCCTTCACAAGCATGTTCGTCTGAGTGCCTTGCAAAGCTTGTTTATTTGTTAAAAATATTTGTTACAACAAATGCTGAACATAAGGAATTGCGCCCGACTTTGAGCGCAGCGCGTACATTTCAGCAAACCACCTCCGTCTACGAAATGTTATAGTTTTTGTGTTGCTAGATTTTATCGTCAAGGATTTGCGATACATAATTTCTGTGAGGTGACAAGCGACTGCTGCAAGTGGAATCTACTACGTGAGAAGACGACTAGGCTGTCAGTGTCCGGGGCGGGAGGCCAGGTATTAATTTAAGTTTTTGTATTTTTTCCGAAAAGAGATAACTTACGTGAATCGAGAACAATAGCGGGACGTGACTGTGGTTTTAGACTACTCCAATGGTCTGCATCTCAGAGGTCTGGTAGTCTCACACAACCTTGGCCGCAGAATGTTTCCAGGGATTACTAGGGTGTCGCCGGTTCAATTCCCGTCGTTGATGAAATTTTCTTTGAGCGATGCTCATTAAAAACAGACGACGGTAAAATAAAAATACCATAGTTGCATAATTAAGTAAGTAAAGAAATAATTAGAGTAGTGGTACTTTATTTATGACAAGTAGTGTTTTTTTTATATTTGTGACATGCTACATCTTCTATATCTCTTCATACAGTCAGACCAGAATCAAGCTCAACAGAGTCTTCTTTCTCCGCCGTTCAATCCAAGCCCATTCCCTTGTCCGTGGCTTTGCTAGAGAGTAAAAAGGGACAATAGGAATCTCGTTAATCTAAACATAGATGTGCTATTAACTTTATAATATATACTATGTACCTGTATTTTTCTAAACTTTTTCACTATTGCATAATTGTGTCATCTAGTTTTTTGGGGAATATATATATATATATATATTATTTATGTCGCACTGTGCTTCTCAAAACTTATACGAATTTTGAGCATGTATGATTGCAACTTGATTTCGGGTAAAATTGGGACTGGCTGACAGGAAGGTAAACTTTTACACGACTATTGTCATTTCTAGTACACTTATCACCGCCGTGGTCCTTGTCCAATGTACATTGAGAAAATTAAATAGCAAATATTCAAATAAAAAAAGAGGCCCGCTCAAGCAGACAAGCGGTGATACCTTTAAACATACAGTGGCCCAAATACACTAATAGGTGCCCCGTTAGACTACTATTTTGCCGTTGTTCGTTACGTATCCCTTTGACCTAGTAGTAAATTCGCATGTTTGGACAAAATGGTATTTTATCATAAAGTTCTATTTATGTGACGGCTTTTACGTTAAATGTCCACCTTACGCTTTTTCGTCTACTGTCTTTCCAAACGAGCCGACCGATTTATCAACTACGTTTACGTTACCTTCTCATTAATCTGAGTGGCTAAATAGATACTAGTTGAGCTATCGACTAACTATTCAAACGACGTTTTCAAGTTTTCCAAACACTCCAGATAGCCTCTTGTGGAACCACTAAAACCGCTTTTACTGCAGTTGTTTTTTCTGCACTTACGTACACTGCAAACGCTATTACACGGCTGCATTGCTAAGACGACAACTCTAGACAGTAAGTCAGAAAATAATACTAGTGCAACAAAAATAAACCAGTTGGACAACGCTCCGACTATTATATCGCCGTAAGAAAGCCACATTTGCCATTTTCATTGCCATTCGTAGTTAGAAGAACGTTCACAAGACGATAAATGCAAGAATTCGTTTTAGTTTATTTTCTTTAAAACACAGATTGGCTTGCTTTGTCATATATATATATATATATATATATATATATATATATATATATGACATATATATATATATATATATATATATATAGTGATTTATATTGGTTGTTTTTAGTTTGCGTCTTTTTCAATGTTTCGATGCTAATCCACTTTGATGCGAAGACGTCTTGCCGTCGTGCTCCTGCGGTGCTGGTGAAAGCTGCTGGTGCGGCAGTTGCGTAGACACTGGCGCAGAGACGCAGGCAATGGAGCATGTCAAAGGACCGCGTGTCTTCACCCGCACACCGGCACTGTTTATTATCGGATCAATTAATGTGGCACTTAGATCAAATAAAGACCTTAATAAAATACCCGGCCATGCGCAGGACCACCGACGTCGGTGAGCTTCAGCCGGCCGGCGATGGCCGACCCGCTGAAGCCATGTTGGTGATGGTTGTTGGTCTTGGTGGTGGTGGTGGTGGTGGTGGTGATACTGATAGTGGTGACGGCGGCGGAGACTTCGGACTGCCGGTCCGATCTGCTGCTTGGAGAAGATGAGGTCTGCAGAAGTCCTTGATCGTGAAGATGTTGGTGGTAGTGGTTGTTGTGGTGGTGGTGGTGGCGTCAGTGGTGGCGGTGGAGGAGGAAGCGCTCGTAGGGCGCAAGAATGGCATCACCGACCCATCAACCGGCTAACTACTGATCCACTACTGACAAGATGGGACGCACACAAAAGCAGAATAGGCAGAAAGTGATTGCTCATCGTCGTAATGAGTAACGAGCAATGCCCGATCACCACACATCTTCTGCCGCTATGGCGGCGGTTGTCTAAACAATAGCACCATGGTAAAGTTGGAGCGAGAACAAAGTACAACGAATAGCAACAACATGAGCCCAACGAAAAGAAAAGAACGGAGCCAAAGGCGGAGAGGTGAATGTAGACCGAGAAACGGACCGGCGTGATTTTTCACGACGAAACGGTAACTTTCTTCATCTATCCCCTCCTCCACTGTCTTTCTCTTTCTGGGCTTGTCGACGCAGCTTACTCGTGTATACGCTCAACGCTCAGTCAATACAGGTTAATTTATTTAATCCCTTGTATCTACAGCTGAGGCACTGTGGTACTACATAATTTATCAGGCACGCATTCTGAGTGCAGGAGAGCCGTATTGATTGACTCGTACTGGTATCCAGGCATTATTGTGTGATTCCGTTCTATTTCATTGCTAATATACTCTGTAATGGTATAAACATACTGTATGTGGCGGTGTGGTCTAAGTGCATAGTGTGCTAGTCATCTTCCGGGTTGGCATCTTCCGGGTTGTCGCCGGTTCGAGCCTTCTAGTTTTCTTTGAGCGATACTCACTGAGTATAGATAGTAAGCCATGCCACTAGGATTCAGTGACCATGCGGCCACAGGAACTGTTGCAGACACCCTAGATTCTTCAACATCTCCATTTCTGTTGTCGCTCTAAGTGCGTAGATAGAAAAAGGTGACATTTTTTTGGTTTATATGTTAAACGAATATCCACCCATTCATATATTGACTATTTTCCTTCTACTTTAAGTTAAAGCGATTATATATAAAATGTAATTTAATACGTGGATATATACATCAATTAAAGTCTTCTATTCGTTCTATGGTCCCATTTACAAGCGCTTGCGTATGTTGCTTCATTTCCTATCTGACATGATTATAAATTAATTACCCTTGATTTGTCTACTTTAACGTTATCCTTGTATATATATATATATATATATATATATATATATATATATATATATATATGTGTGTGTAAGCGGATCAGCAAGTTCTAGTACACTGAATTTTGCCGCTTGACTGATACAACCAAGGTACTCGGGTTCGTTTTGCTTAAAAGCGTCATTTGTCAGCTATATGCGCCAATTTGCGGCGGCGTTTATTGTTTGAGTTAGGTTTTAAGAAGTCAATAAAACGAAGTTCAGCAACAAAGAAACCGGAAGTGGTTGAGCAAGGAATCAACATCAAATTCTTCAGCGCGTGAAGAGACCGAAGATGACCCTTGTTCGGGAAGGCCTTCGACATCAATAACAGATGAAAACGTCGAAAAGGTTTGTGATATCGTACTTAACAATCGCTGACTTATCAGAGATGGCTGAGAAATAGACGAAAGATATCTTACGGTCAGTTGTAACAGTCTTTTACGCGCCAGACGATTCGCAGCGATATTCGCTTTAAGATGTTGAATCCCAGCAAATAAAAGTCGAAACCAAAGCCCAATCCTCTTTTGGCGCTTCCAAGTAGAGAGTCAATAGAATAAATGTTTCTTAGTGACTCTGCGAGTGACGCTCCAGGCGTTTGGGCCTGCATGCTTGGACGTTTTGCATCCAACTACACTGTCGGAGTCCATGGCCAGATATTGTCCTTTTTTAAAAGGCCGTTTTTATAAGATTTTTCGGTTTGAAGCCAAAGTGCAGTGTTACACCCGACGGAACCGCCTCTGTAACCTCTCGCCTAAAATAAGGTGGCCATCTTTTTAGAGAGCCTCTGAAATGTTGCTTTAGAGGTCCTTTAAGTGCTTCAGAGTTTAACAGACAAGGCATAGTCAGGCCAATGCAAACGAAAAGCAACAAGTCGACGTTGCGAACTACCGGCTTGTCATCTAATGTTTGGCGGCTTGCGGCGTGTCCTTTTTCCCTAAATGCAAAACCATTGCAATAATGCACCATAATTATTTATTTGCGAAAAAATTACATTGTGTATATTTTGACCAAGTAGGTGCCTTCGATCGAGCCGGCGCATTACTAACCCACCATGGTCCCACCATGCCCAGGGCAAAAGCTGCAATAGGCTTTTTTGAAGCAACCCACTCAATGATATATGTATATATCTCGTATATCATGCCACCTTACCGTTCGTTACCTCTGTCCGCAATCTGGGGAATGCGCACGTCACAGCCAGTCTCAATGGTAGAGATCATATCGTGCTTGTTGCCAAAACGTGCTTCATTTATTAGCGTTAGTGTTATTGTCGCTGTAGTTGTTTTGATCCCTGCTTGTTATTGTCACCGCCGTTCTCTATCGATACTTTACCGTTAGATGATGTTGTTTATACGCCTTCTCTTGTGTTGTCGCTGCTGCTATTTACTCTTCTATGTGTTGTTGTTATTGTTGTTTCTGTTGTTGTGATTGTTTTTGTTGTACGTTTATCAAGATCACATACCTTGATGCTTTAATTATTATTATCGTTGTTGCTATGTTTACAGTTGTCGTTACCGTTCATCATCAGCGTCGTTATTGTTGTTGGTTTACTCTGATTATTATTGCTGTTATTGTTAGTATTATTCTTGTTATTGTTGTTGTTGTTGGTTTACTGTAACTATTATTATTGTTGTTGTTGTTATTTTTGTTTTCGTCGTCATCATCATCGTCGCCATCATCATGGTTACCGTAGCGATCGCCGTCATCGCTGTCAAGGATGTCTGTTGGTGTTGGCTAATAGAATATCGAACCATTGCTCCGTTTTACGTTAGCGGATAATTGACCAGGTTAAGCAGGCCGCGTGTGTTGGCCCGCCGCCGCCGCTGCTGCCGCCGCCTGGCAACGAGGCTGACTAACCGGCTGAATAACTGGCTAACTAACCGGCTAACTAAGCATTTAACTAACCCGCCGCCAACCAGCCGACGTACGGAGTACTGGTACGCTGGCGGCGCGTACCAACGTTGTCTCTGTGCCGGTTGTCGCGTTGTGTGTAAGTGAGCCAAATTATTCCTCAATTTTTTGTCGGCTGCGTTCGTCGCCATCATTAATCAAAGCTACTCCCTCGGCTGCTGCTGCTGCCGCTGCAGCGCCGCGGCCGCGACTGCTATGTTGTTATCACCAGAATGAGAATGACCATCAGCAATTCACAATCGTAGTAGTTGGTAGCATCAGTGCCACCATGCCAAATTGCGTTGACTGTCATTTTGGCATCCGTTTCGACGATCCGGTGATGATGATGGCGATGGTGATGATAATGATGATTGTTGTGGTGATGATGATGATGATAATGATGATTGTAGTGATAGTGATGATGATGATAATGATGCCGCCAATGATAATGGTGACACCGCCCAGCAAATCTCAGCGGCGCCAAACACGTTGTTGCGTTCAGTCTCGACTCGAGTCGGTCTTACGTCTCGAGCAGGCAGATTCGGTATATACATAGCTAGTTGGCTGGCTGGTTGACTGGGCATTGCCCAGTGCCGGCGTGGTCGGTCATAGGCCGGTGGCGATTATTGTCGAATGGCTTTGCGGTGCATGTCGCAACGCATGGTGCACAGCCAATACGGCCGGATCGCCGTAGGTAAACGCTGACTACGCGAATGACGGACGAATATATGTACCTGCCTGCCTGCTTGCCTACATACATATATTGCGTACATACATACATATATTGCGTACGTACATACATACACCACATACGTACGACGCACGGCGAGAAGGCTGCGGACGATTGCGGGGCAATCAAAATGGACTTTTTGTTTTTTTTTGACGTAAGTGACCGGCAGCCGGCATTTAACGGCCGCTACACGCTACCGAACGTAACGCAAATTCGATTTTCGTTTTTCTTTTTCTTCTATTTCTTCTTCTTCTTGTTATTCTCATTCTTCTTATTCTACTTCTTTGTCGTCTGCGTTCATAGGCAGGCACAACCACTTCAAGATAGGTCGACATTCGTTAAGACCAGAAAAGAAGAAAAGAAAGCGGAAGATAACAAGAAAAAGAAAACAAGGAAGCGGAAGAAGAAGAAGGAGACAAGCAGTTTATTGTTCGCACCGTGAATTCTTTGAGCCGTCTTGAATTGAATCTCTCGTGCAGAGTGTACTCGCAGTGTTGTGTTCAGTGGCATCATCATCCTTTTAGCTGAGCGCTTGTTGTGCGGGTTGGAGGTAGCGTACTAATTACGTGGTACTTATTAGGCGTCATACATACATACTTACCATCAATAGAAAAGCTTATGCACTTCATAAAAACTCAGGTTCGGTCCTCTGAAAAGTCTATCTACACCCGAAGTATTATCTACCTTTTTAAAATAAAAAATTATCTTACCGGAGTTTAACGCATTATTGACATAACAACTACTTCTTCCTCGCGAAGTGGTATCACGCAAAGTATCTCGACGCGAGTGGACAGAACCGCAGAACAACCCGCCGGTATTCACCCTCGGATTCGTAACATGCTTTCATACAACACCTCGTTCTTGTTCTTCTTTGTTTTTGAGTACATCCTTATTAAGGTAGTCATAAGTCAATAATATGCTTTTCGATGCCAGCTGGTGGCAATACATTTGGCCAAGCACCAGACAAAAGTTTGTGTTAACCAATTTTTATCACCCACAGCATCAGAATGCAAGAGGGACAGAAGTTGTTATTTTTGTTCGCGTTGAGATGACAAGCTCTACTGTATTGCGGGTAGAGTAATACAATAAATCTATGAAAAAGCACGTCTTGTACTCTTGACAGTTGAGAGGACAAACCTATTGTTGTATTACAAATATATATATATATATATATATATATACATATACACATATATATATATATATATATATATATGTATATATATATATACATATACACATATATATATATATACATACATAAAAACACATATATACACTTGTCAGCAAGATATTGGCACTATACGATGACTGATAGTCTCTTCACATGTTTTCACCGCTTCTGTGCGGACTCGACAAGGCTGACGGTGTCGATTACCACAGTCACGGCTACCCCACGGGCGAACTTCAAACGTCTGACATGTATTGGCCTTTGCCGACCGACTATCGTACATCTTCTTACGTCAGACGTTACGTTGGGCTTACTCAAAAAACCGCCATGTGGGGTTGATTTAGGGGTTTAGGAGAAGTATGGGGGTTTGGGGGTCGGGGGTTGGCGGGGTGATAGGACAGTAGGCTACAGGAGGGGTGAGGCGGGCGGGCGGTCATACAGGAGGGCGGTGGGTAGACGAAGGAATCATTCTACACAGGAAACCGGCGTTGTTATGGCGTCACCATCGCCGCGCGCGCGACCCCAACTAATGACGGCGTCCGGCACAGGTGAGTTTTGCTGGCAGCAGCCGCCGCCGTCACGTGCGTCGCAATACACCGTGCGTCGTACTGATACCAACCTTCTTACTACACTGCGTACTGAGAGCTTAGTCTAGGGGTGGACACGCACGGTCAGGCGACGCGACGACGCAGACGGCCACGACGAGGACGGCGCTGGCGTTTCGTGACAAATCGCATTACCAGAACAGCAAAGCAGGGCAGGCAGGCAGGCGCAGTGGTATTTGAGAGTGGTTGATCTCCGTGACGACGCGACAGACAAGAACCCAAATTGCCCCCCCCGAGTTCCTCTGTTGCTGCTGCTTCTGCTGTGGGCACTGCGTGCTGTTACCTGCTGCTTCCAATGGTTGGGGACGATCCACTACAATTACAAAAAAAAACCAACATTTTGAACCAGCACTGGGGGTTGTCAGGGAGTGGGGCCGACATTATATGGCCAGACGTGTGGCTCTGTATCAATCAATTATGCCGTAACTCGACACACAATCCTCTTACAATCCTGCTTGCTCGCTACCTTTTGCGCTCGCCTTTCACTTC
>QVRM01003989.1:0-39909 GCA_003439945.1 Dermanyssus gallinae
TTATAATTTTATTTACTGTCATTATAATTATTATCATGTTCGGCTTATGTTAGTAAGGTACCTAAATAGTATTGCTTCGCACTTTGTTTGAATATTGTCAAAGAAGAGGTTGCGCGCACATCTGCGGGGAGCTTGTTCCAATATGTGGCACCGAGATTTGATATTGAGAAACGAGATTGGTTACATGAAGCTGTAGACAAGATCAGAAGTTGTGTGTGTGATCCCCTTGTGTTCATGGTTGATGTCGAATGGGAAAGATTGAGCAGGTTGGGATGAAGTCCCATTAAAATTCGTTTGATCTCTATTACGACAGACATCTCTATTTGCAGAGGGTAAGGCAGAATCGACATCTCTACGTATTTATAACGAAGGGACTCCCATGGTGGATATCCCCATATTACGCGCAAGGCTCTTTTTTGCAAGCGATGTATGGGGCATAAAAAACGCATATAAGTCATTCCAAATATTTCGACTGCGTAAGTCAGATAACTATGAACGTAGGCGTAGTACATGGCGAGCAGACAATCACGGGGCAGAATATTACGACTCTTGAACAGAGCAGCAATGCTCCCTACAATCTTTTTACGAATGTGATCTGTATGAGCTTTAAACGATAACCGGGAATCCAGGACAACGCCTAGGAATTTTGTCTCATTCATCATCCTAAGAGTGTGGTTTCCGCATTGAAATGTCTCATTGTTCATACTTAGGACACCTCTCGGCGATAAGAACTGGATAACACCGGTTTTCGACCAATTCACGGACAAGCCATTGGCTCTAAACCAATCTGAAAGTCGCTTAAGGTCTTCTTTAATGATCTGCTCTACCTCTTGTCGGGAATCGCCGACAAAGAGTGCTGTGGTATCATCAGCAAATAGGGTCAGTCGGCCGTGTTTTGGTACTTCAAATATATCGTTGATAAATATATTGAACAGCAGTGGGCCGCCGATACTCCCTTGAGCTACTCCAACTGATATGTTCTCGATATCTGAAAACGTCTGCCCGATCTGCACCATTTGTTGTCTTTCTGACATAAAAGAACGTACCCACGATTGAACACGTTTGTCAGCTCCATAGGCTCCTAGTTTGGTAATCAGAATATTAATGTCGACGGTATCAAACGCCTTTCTCAGGTCAACAAATAGAGCAGCAACCGTTTTCTTCTTCTCAAGACTTTGACGGACGTCATTTACAAAGCTCATAACAGGGACGGTGGTGGACATTTTAGGGCGGAATCCAAACTGTCGGCGATTGAGTACATTGTGTTGATCAAGATGGTCTTTGAGTTGTTCGAATGCGCATTTCTCAAATACCTTAGAGATTGGGGCCGGTATGCTGACTGGACGGTAGTTTTCCTTTGCGAGTCTGTCACCAGATTTAAGAAGCGGAATGACGCGATATAATTTAAGCGCTTTGGGGTATTTACCGGCCGCAATTGAAAAATTGATCAGATGTGATACGGGGTCAGCAAGAACATCGGCTGCTCTTCGCAATACCTGGGATGGTATTTGCTCAGGTGCAACTGAGCAAATCTTTGTTTTTGTTGTTTCTCACAAACGGACAAAAAGTTGTTTCTTACAAACCGGCGGCTCGTTGTTTCTTACAAATCGGCGACTTGCTGTTTCTTACAAACCGGCGGCTCGTTGTTTCTTACAAATCGGCGACTTGCTGTTTCTTACAAACCGGCGGCTCGTTGTTTCTTACAAACCGGGCAAAAAGTTGTTTCTTACAAACCGGCGGCTCGTTGTTTCTTACAAACCGAACAAAAAGTTGTTTCTTACAAACCGGCGGCTCGTTGTTTCTTACAAAATGGACAAAAAGTTGTTTCTTACAAACCGGCGGCTCGTTGTTTCTCACAAACGGACAAAAAGTTGTTTCTTACAAACTGGCGGCTTGTTGTTTCTTACAAACCGGCGGCTCGTTGTTTCTTACAAACCGGCGGCTCGTTGTTTCTTACAAACCGGCGGCTCGTTGTTTCTTACAAAGTGGCGGCTTGCTGTTTCTTACAAACCGGCGGCTCGTTGTTTCTTACAAACCGGACAAAAGTTGTTTCTTACAAACCGGACAAAAAGTTGTTTCATACAAACCGGACAAAAGTTGTTTCTTACAAACCGGACAAAAAGTTGTTTCTTACAAACCGGCAGCTCGTTGTTTCTTGCAAACCAGACAAAGGGTTGTTTCTTACAAACCTGCGGCTCGTTGTTTCTCACAATCCGTACAAAAAGTTGTTTCTTACAAATCGGAGGCTCGTTGTTTCTTACAAACCGGCGGCTCGTTGTTTCTCACAATCCGTACAAAAAGTTGTTTCTTACAAATCGGAGGCTCGTTGTTTCTTACAAACCGGCGGCTCGTTGTTCCTTACAAACCGGACAAAAAGTTGTTTCTTACGAACCGGCGGCTCGTTGTTTCTTACAAACGGCGGCTCGTTGTTTCTCACAAACCGGACAAAAAGTTGTTTCTTACAAACCGGCGGCTCGTTGTTTCTTACAAACCGGACAAAAGTTGTTTCTTACGAACCGGCGACTCGTTGTTTCTTACAAACGGCGGCTCGTTGTTTCTCACAAACCGGACAAAAAGTTGTTTCTTACAAACCGCCGGCTCGTTGTTTCTTACAAACCGGCGGCTCGTTGTTTCTTAAAAATCGGAGGCTCGTTGTTTCTTACAAACCGGACAAAAAGTTGTTTCTTACGAACCGGCGGCTCGTTGTTTCTTACAAACCGGCGGCTCGTTGTTTCTTACAAAGTGGCGGCTCGTTGTTTCTTACAAACCGGAGGCTCGTTGTTTCTTACAAACCGGCGGCTCGTTGTTTCTCACAATCCGTACAAAAAGTTGTTTCTTACAAATCGGAGGCTCGTTGTTTCTTACAAACCGGCGGCTCGTTGTTCCTTACAAACCGGACAAAAAGTTGTTTCTTACGAACCGGCGGCTCGTTGTTTCTTACAAACGGCGGCTCGTTGTTTCTCACAAACCGGACAAAAAGTTGTTTCTTACAAACCGGCGGCTCGTTGTTTCTTACAAACCGGACAAAAGTTGTTTCTTACGAACCGGCGGCTCGTTGTTTCTTACAAACGGCGGCTCGTTGTTTCTCACAAACCGGACAAAAAGTTGTTTCTTACAAACCGCCGGCTCGTTGTTTCTTACAAACCGGCGGCTCGTTGTTTCTTAAAAATCGGAGGCTCGTTGTTTCTTACAAACCGGACAAAAAGTTGTTTCTTACGAACCGGCGGCTCGTTGTTTCTTACACACCGGCGGCTCGTTGTTTCTTACAAAGTGGCGGCTCGTTGTTTCTTACAAACCGGCGGCTCGTTGTTTCTTACAAACCGGACAAAAGTTGTTTCTTACAAACCGGACAAAAAGTTGTTTCATACAAACCGGACAAAAGTTGTTTCTTACAAACCGGACAAAAGTTGTTTCTTACAAACCGGCAGCTCGTTGTTTCTTGCAAACCAGACAAAGGGTTGTTTCTTACAAACCGGCGGCTCGTTGTTTCTCACAATCCGTACAAAAAGTTGTTTCTTACAAATCGGAGGCTCGTTGTTTCTTACAAACCGGCGGCTCGTTGTTCCTTACAAACCGGACAAAAAGTTGTTTCTTACGAACCGGCGGCTCGTTGTTTCTTACAAACGGCGGCTCGTTGTTTCTTACAAACGGCGGCTCGTTGTTTCTCACAAACCGGACAAAAAGTTGTTTCTTACAAACCGGCGGCTCGTTGTTTCTCACAAACCGGACAAAAAGTTGTTTCTTACAAACCGGCGGCTCGTTGTTTCTTACAAACCGGACAAAAGTTGTTTCTTACGAACCGGCGACTCGTTGTTTCTTACAAACGGCGGCTCGTTGTTTCTCACAAACCGGACAAAAAGTTGTTTCTTACAAACCGCCGGCTCGTTGTTTCTTACAAACCGGCGGCTCGTTGTTTCTTAAAAATCGGAGGCTCGTTGTTTCTTACAAACCGGACAAAAAGTTGTTTCTTACGAACCGGCGGCTCGTTGTTTCTTACAAACCGGCGGCTCGTTGTTTCTTACAAAGTGGCGGCTCGTTGTTTCTTACAAACCGGAGGCTCGTTGTTTCTTACAAACCGGCGGCTCGTTGTTTCTCACAATCCGTACAAAAAGTTGTTTCTTACAAATCGGAGGCTCGTTGTTTCTTACAAACCGGCGGCTCGTTGTTCCTTACAAACCGGACAAAAAGTTGTTTCTTACGAACCGGCGGCTCGTTGTTTCTTACAAACGGCGGCTCGTTGTTTCTCACAAACCGGACAAAAAGTTGTTTCTTACAAACCGGCGGCTCGTTGTTTCTTACAAACCGGACAAAAGTTGTTTCTTACGAACCGGCGGCTCGTTGTTTCTTACAAACGGCGGCTCGTTGTTTCTCACAAACCGGACAAAAAGTTGTTTCTTACAAACCGCCGGCTCGTTGTTTCTTACAAACCGGCGGCTCGTTGTTTCTTAAAAATCGGAGGCTCGTTGTTTCTTACAAACCGGACAAAAAGTTGTTTCTTACGAACCGGCGGCTCGTTGTTTCTTACACACCGGCGGCTCGTTGTTTCTTACAAAGTGGCGGCTCGTTGTTTCTTACAAACCGGCGGCTCGTTGTTTCTTACAAACCGGACAAAAGTTGTTTCTTACAAACCGGACAAAAAGTTGTTTCATACAAACCGGACAAAAGTTGTTTCTTACAAACCGGACAAAAAGTTGTTTCTTACAAACCGGCAGCTCGTTGTTTCTTGCAAACCAGACAAAGGGTTGTTTCTTACAAACCGGCGGCTCGTTGTTTCTCACAATCCGTACAAAAAGTTGTTTCTTACAAATCGGAGGCTCGTTGTTTCTTACAAACCGGCGGCTCGTTGTTCCTTACAAACCGGACAAAAAGTTGTTTCTTACGAACCGGCGGCTCGTTGTTTCTTACAAACGGCGGCTCGTTGTTTCTTACAAACGGCGGCTCGTTGTTTCTCACAAACCGGACAAAAAGTTGTTTCTTACAAACCGGCGGCTCGTTGTTTCTCACAAACCGGACAAAAAGTTGTTTCTTACAAACCGGCGGCTCGTTGTTTCTTACAAACCGGCGGCTCGTTGTTTCTTACAAACCGGACAAAAGTTGTTTCTTACGAACCGGCGGCTCGTTGTTTCTTACAAACGGCGGCTCGTTGTTTCTCACAAACCGGACAAAAAGTTGTTTCTTACAAACCGGCGGCTCGTTGTTTCTTAAAAATCGGAGGCTCGTTGTTTCTTACAAACCGGACAAAAAGTTGTTTCTTACGAACCGGCGGCTCGTTGTTTCTTACAAACCGGCGGCTCGTTGTTTCTTACAAAGTGGCGGCTCGTTGTTTCTTACAAACCGGCGGCTCGTTGTTTCTTACAAACCGGACAAAAGTTGTTTCTTACAAACCGGACAAAAAGTTGTTTCATACAAACCGGACAAAAGTTGTTTCTTACAAACCGGACAAAAAGTTGTTTCTTACAAACCGGCAGCTCGTTGTTTCTTGCAAACCAGACAAAGGGTTGTTTCTTACAAACCGGCGGCTCGTTGTTTCTCACAATCCGTACAAAAAGTTGTTTCTTACAAATCGGAGGCTCGTTGTTTCTTACAAACCGGCGGCTCGTTGTTCCTTACAAACCGGACAAAAAGTTGTTTCTTACGAACCGGCGGCTCGTTGTTTCTTACAAACGGCGGCTCGTTGTTTCTCACAAACCGGACAAAAAGTTGTTTCTTACAAACCGGCGGCTCGTTGTTTCTCACAAACCGGACAAAAAGTTGTTTCTTACAAACCGGCGGCTCGTTGTTTCTTACAAACCGGACAAAAGTTGTTTCTTACGAACCGGCGGCTCGTTGTTTCTTACAAACGGCGGCTCGTTGTTTCTCACAAACCGGACAAAAAGTTGTTTCTTACAAACCGCCGGCTCGTTGTTTCTTACAAACCGGCGGCTCGTTGTTTCTTAAAAATCGGAGGCTCGTTGTTTCTTACAAACCGGACAAAAAGTTGTTTCTTACGAACTGGCGGCTCGTTGTTTCTCACAAACGCGACAAAAAGTTGTTTCTTACAAACCGGCGGCTCGTTGTTTCTTACAAATCGGAGGCTCGTTGTTTCTTACAAACCGGCGGCTCGTTGTTTCTTACAAACCGGCAGCTCTTTGTTTCTCACAAACCGGACAAAAAGTTGTTTCTTACGAACTGGCTGCTCGTTGTTTCTTACAAACCGGACAAACATTTGTTTCTTACAAACCGGCGGCTCGTTGTTCCTTACAAACCGGACAAAAAGTTGTTTCTTACGAACCGGCGGCTCGTTGTTTCTTACAAACCGGACAAAAAGTTGTTTCTTACAAACCGGCGGCTCGTTGTTTCTCACAAACCGGACAAAAAGTTGTTTCTTACAAACCGGCGGCTCGTTGTTTCTTAAAAATCGGAGGCTCGTTGTTTCTTACAAACCGGACAAAAAGTTGTTTCTTACAAACCGGCGGCTCGTTGTTTCTCACAAACCGGACAAAAAGTTGTTTCTTACAAACCGGCGGCTCGTTGTTTCTTAAAAATCGGAGGCTCGTTGTTCCTTACAAACCGGACAAAAAGTTGTTTCTTACGAACCGGCGGCTCGTTGTTTGTTACAAACGGCGGCTCGTTGTTTCTCACAAACCGGACAAAAAGTTGTTTCTTACAAACCGGCGGCTCGTTGTTTCTCACAAACCGGACAAAAAGTTGTTTCTTACAAACCGGCGGCTCGTTGTTTCTTAAAAATCGGAGGCTCGTTGTTTCTTACAAACCGGACAAAAAGTTGTTTCTTACGAACTGGCGGCTCGTTGTTTCTCACAAACCGGACAAAAAGTTGTTTCTTACAAACCGGCGGCTCGTTGTTTCTTACAAATCGGAGGCTCGTTGTTTTTTACAAGCCGGCGGCTCGTTGTCTCTTACGAACCGGACAAAAAGTTGTTTCTTACAAACCGGCGGCTGTTATTTCTCACAAACCGGCGGCTCGTTGTTTCTTACGAACCGGCGGCTTGTTGTTTCTTACAAACCGGACAAAAAATTGTTTTTTACAAGCCGGCGGCTCGTTGTCTCTTACGAACCGGCGGCTCGTTGTTTCTTACGAACCGGCGGCTTGTTGTTTCTTACAAACCGGACAAAAAATTGTTTTTTACAAGCCGCCGGCTCGTTGTTTCTTACAAACCGGACAAAAAGTTGTTTCTTACAAACCGCCGGCTCGTTGTTTCTTACAAACCAGACAAAAAGTTGTTTCTTACAGACGGGACAAAAAGTTGTTTCTTACAAACCGGCGGCTCGTTGTTTCTTCCAAACTGGACAAAAGTTGTTTCTTACAAACCGGCGGCTCGTTGTTTCATACAAACCAGACACAAAGTTGTTTCGTACAAACTGGCGGCTCGTTGTTTCTTACACACCGGCGGTTCGTTTGTTTACACACCGGACAAAAAGTTGTTTCTTACAAACCGGCGGCTGGTTGTTTCTTACAAACCGGACAAAAAGTTGTTTCTTACAAACCGGACAAAAAGTTGTTTCTTACAAACCGGACAAAAAGTTGTTTCTTACAAACCGGACAAAAAAATTTTCTCACAAACCGGCGGCTGGTTGTTTCTTACAAACCGGACAAAAAGTTGTTTCTTACAAACCGGCGGCTCGTTGTTTCTTACAAACCGGCGGCCGTTATTTCTCACAAACCGGCGGCTCGTTGTTTCTTACAAACCGGCGGCTTGTTGTTTCTTACAAACCGGACAAAAAATTGTTTTTTACAAGCCGGCGGCTCGTTGTCTCTTACGAACCGGACAAAAAGTTGTTTCTTACAAACCGCCGGCTCGTTGTTTCTTACAAACCAGACAAAAAGTTGTTTCATACAAACTGGACAAAAAGTTGTTTCTTACAAACCGGCGGCTCGTTGTTTCTTCCAAACCGGACAAAAGTTGTTTCTTACAAACCGGCGGCTCGTTGTTTCATACAAACCAGACACAAAGTTGTTTCTTACAAACCGGCGGCTCGTTGTTTCGTACAAACCGGTGGGTCGTTGTTTCTTACACACCGGCGGTTCGTTGTTTTTTACACACCGGACAAAAAGTTGTTTCTTACAAACCGGCGGCTCGTTGTTTCTTACAAACCGGACAAAAAGTTGTTTCTTACAAACCGGACAAAAAATTTTCTTGCAAACCGGCGGCTCGTTGTTTCTTACAAACCGGACAAAAAGTTTTTTCTTACAAACCGGCGGCTGGTTGTTTCTTACAACCGGCGGATCGTTGTTTCTTACAAACCGGCGGCTTGTTATTTCTTACAAACCGGCGGCTCGTTGTTTCTTACGAATCGGACAAAAAGTTGTTTCTTACAAACCGGCGGCTCGTTGTTTCTTACAAACCGGCGGCTCGTTGTTTCTTACAAACCGGACAAAAAGTTGTTTCTTGCAAACCGGCGGCTTGTTGTTTCTTACAAACCGGACACAAAGTTGTTTCTTACAAACCGGCGGCTCTTTGTTTCTTACAAATCGGCGGCTCGTTGTTTCTTACAAACCGACGGCTGTTATTTCTCACAAACCGGCGACTCGTTGTTTCTTACAAACCGGCGGCTTGTTGTTTCTTACAAACCGGACAAAAAATTGTTTTTTACAAGCTGGCGGCTCGTTGTCTCTTACGAACCGGACAAAAAGTTGTTTCTTACAAACCGCCGGCTCGTTGTTTCTTACAAACCGCCGGCTCGTTGTTTCTTACAAACCAGACAAAAAGTTGTTTCTTACAAACTGGACAAAAAGTTGTTTCTTACAAACCGGACAAAAAATTTTCTTACAAACCGGCGGCTCGTTGTTTCTTACAAACCGGACAAAAAGTTTTTTCTTACAAACCGGCGGCTGGTTGTTTCTTACAACCGGCGGATCGTTGTTTCTTACAAACCGGCGGCTTGTTATTTCTTACAAACCGGCGGCTCGTTGTTTCTTAAGAATCGGACAAAAAGTTGTTTCTTACAAACCGGCGGCTCGTTGTTTCTTACAAACCGGACAAAAAGTTGTTTCTTGCAAACCGGCGGCTTGTTGTTTCTTACAAACCGGACACAAAGTTGTTTCTTACAAACCGGCGGCTCTTTGTTTCTTACAAATCGGCGGCTCGTTGTTTCTTACAAACCGACGGCTGTTATTTCTCACAAACCGGCGACTCGTTGTTTCTTACAAACCGGCGGCTTGTTGTTTCTTACAAACCGGACAAAAAATTGTTTTTTACAAGCTGGCGGCTCGTTGTCTCTTACGAACCGGACAAAAAGTTGTTTCTTACAAACCGCCGGCTCGTTGTTTCTTACAAACCGCCGGCTCGTTGTTTCTTACAAACCAGACAAAAAGTTGTTTCTTACAAACTGAACAAAAAGTTGTTTCTTACAAACTGGACACAAAGTTGTTTCTTACAAACTGGACACAAAGTTGTTTCTTACAAACCGGCGGCTCGTTGTTTCTTCCAAACCGGACAAAAGTTGTTTCTTACAAACCGGCGGCTCGTTGTTTCATACAAACCAGACACAAAGTTGTTTCTTACAAACCGGCGGCTCGTTGTTTCGTACAAACCGGCGGGTCGTTGTTTCTTACACACCGGCGGTTCGTTGTTTTTTACACACCGGACAAAAAGTTGTTTCTTACAAACCGGCGGCTCGTTGTTTCTTACAAACCGGACAAAAAGTTGTTTCTTACAAACCGGACAAAAAAAAATTCTTACAAACCGGCGGCTCGTTGTTTCTTACAAACCGGACAAAAAGTTGTTTCTTACAAACCGGCGGCTGGTTGTTTCTTACAACCGGCGGATCGTTGTTTCTTACAAACCGGCGGCTTGTTATTTCTTACAAACCGGCGGCTCGTTGTTTCTTACGAATCGGACAAAAAGTTGTTTCTTACAAACCGGCGGCTCGTTGTTTCTTACAAACCGGACAAAAAGTTGTTTGTTACAAACCGGCGGCTCGTTGTTTCTTACAAACCGGACAAAAAGTTGTTTCTTGCAAACCGGCGGCTCGTTGTTTCTTACAAACCGGACACAAAGTTGTTTCTTACAAACCGGCGGCTCTTTGTTTCTTACAAATCGGCGGCTCGTTGTTTCTTACAAACCGACGGCTGTTACTTCTCACACACCGGCGACTCGTTGTTTCTTACAAACCGGCGGCTTGTTGTTTCTTACAAACCGGACAAAAAATTGTTTTTTGCAAGCCGGCGGCTCGTTGTCTCTTACGAACCGGACAAAAAGTTGTTTCTTACAAACCGCCGACTCGTTGTTTCTTACAAACCGGACAAAAAGTTGTTTCTTACAAACCAGACAAAAAGTTGTTTCTTACAAACTGGACAAAAAGTTGTTTCTTACAAACCGGCGGCTTGTTGTTTCTTACAAACCGGACAAAAGTTGTTTCTTACAAACCGGCGGCTCGTTGTTTCATACAAACCAGACACAAAGTTGTTTCTTACAAACCGTCGGCTCGTTGTTTCGTACAAACCGGCGGCTCGTTGTTTTTACACACCGGCGGTTCGTTGTTTTTTACACACCGGACAAAAAGTTGTTTCTTACAAACCGGCGGCTCGTTGTTTCTTACAAACCGGACAAAAAGTTGTTTCTTACAAACCGGACAAAAAGTTGTTTCTTACAAACCGGCGGCTGGTTGTTTCTTCCAACCGGCGGATCATTGTTTCTTACAAACCGGCGACTCGTTGTTTCTTACAAATCGGACAAAAAGTTGTTTCTTACAAACCGGCGGCTGGTTGTTTCTTACAACCGGTGGATCATTGTTTCTTACAAACCGGCGGCTCGTTGTTTCTTACAAACCGGACAAAAAGTTGTTTCTTACAAACCGGCGGCTGGTTGTTTCTTACAAACCGGCGGCTGGTTGTTTCTTCCAACCGGCGGATCATTGTTTCTTACAAACCGGCGACTCGTTGTTTCTTACAAATCGGACAAAAAGTTGTTTCTTACAAACCGGCGGCTGGTTGTTTCTTACAACCGGTGGATCATTGTTTCTTACAAACCGGCGGCTCGTTGTTTCTTACAAACCGGACAAAAAGTTGTTTCTTACAAACCGGCGGCTGGTTGCTTCTTACAAACCGGCGACTCGTTGTTTCTTACAAATCGGACAAAAAGTTGTTTCTTACAAACCGGCGGCTGGTTGTTTCTTACAACCGGTGGATCATTGTTTCTTACAAACCGGCGGCTCGTTGTTTCTTACAAACCGGACAAAAAGTTGTTTCTTACAAACCGGCGGCTGGTTGTTTCTTACAAACCGGCGGCTGGTTGTTTCTTCCAACCGGCGGATCATTGTTTCTTACAAACCGGCGACTCGTTGTTTCTTACAAATCGGACAAAAAGTTGTTTCTTACAAACCGGCGGCTGGTTGTTTCTTACAAACCGGCGGCTGGTTGTTTCTTCCAACCGGCGGATCATTGTTTCTTACAAACCGGCGACTCGTTGTTTCTTACAAATCGGACAAAAAGTTGTTTCTTACAAACCGGCGGCTGGTTGTTTCTTCCAACCGGTGGATCACTGTTTCTTACAAACCGGCGGCTCGTTGTTTCTTACAAACCGGACAAAAAGTTGTTTCTTACAAACCGGCGGCTGGTTGTTTCTTACAAACCGGCGGCTGGTTGTTTCTTCCAACCGGCGGATCATTGTTTCTTACAAACCGGCGACTCGTTGTTTCTTACAAATCGGACAAAAAGTTGTTTCTTACAAACCGGCGGCTGGTTGTTTCTTACAACCGGTGGATCATTGTTTCTTACAAACCGGCGGCTCGTTGTTTCTTACAAACCGGACAAAAAGTTGTTTCTTACAAACCGGCGGCTGGTTGTTTCTTACAAACCGGCGGCTGGTTGTTTCTTACAAACCGGCGGCTGGTTGTTTCTTCCAACCGGCGGATCATTGTTTCTTACAAACCGGCGACTCGTTGTTTCTTACAAATCGGACAAAAAGTTGTTTCTTACAAACCGGCGGCTGGTTGTTTCTTACAACCGGTGGATCATTGTTTCTTACAAACCGGCGGCTCGTTGTTTCTTACAAACCGGACAAAAAGTTGTTTCTTACAAACCGGCGGCTGGTTGTTTCTTACAAACCGGCGGCTGGTTGTTTCTTCCAACCGGCGGATCATTGTTTCTTACAAACCGGCGACTCGTTGTTTCTTACAAATCGGACAAAAAGTTGTTTCTTACAAACCGGCGGCTGGTTGTTTCTTACAAACCGGCGGCTGGTTGTTTCTTACAAACCGGCGGCTCGTTGTTTCTTACAAACCGGACAAAAAGTTGTTTCTTACAAACCGGCGGCTGGTTGTTTCTTACAAACCGGCGGCTGGTTGTTTCTTCCAACCGGCGGATCATTGTTTCTTACAAACCGGCGACTCGTTGTTTCTTACAAATCGGACAAAAAGTTGTTTCTTACAAACCGGCGGCTGGTTGTTTCTTACAAACCGGCGGCTGGTTGTTTCTTCCAACCGGCGGATCATTGTTTCTTACAAACCGGCGACTCGTTGTTTCTTACAAATCGGACAAAAAGTTGTTTCTTACAAACCGGCGGCTGGTTGTTTCTTACAACCGGTGGATCATTGTTTCTTACAAACCGGCGGCTCGTTGTTTCTTACAAACCGGACAAAAAGTTGTTTCTTACAAACCGGCGGCTGGTTGTTTCTTACAAACCGGCGGCTCGTTGTTTCTTACAACCGGCGGATCGTTGTTTCTTTCAAACCGGCGGCTTGTTGTTTCTTACAAATCGGACAAAAAGTTGTTTCTTACAAACCGGCGGCTGGTTGTTTCTTACAACCGGTGGATCATTGTTTCTTACAAACCGGCGGCTCGTTGTTTCTTACAAACCGGACAAAAAGTTGTTTCTTACAAACCGGCGGCTGGTTGTTTCTTACAAACCGGCGGCTGGTTGTTTCTTCCAACCGGCGGATCATTGTTTCTTACAAACCGGCGACTCGTTGTTTCTTACAAATCGGACAAAAAGTTGTTTCTTACAAACCGGCGGCTGGTTGTTTCTTACAACCGGTGGATCATTGTTTCTTACAAACCGGCGGCTCGTTGTTTCTTACAAACCGGGCAAAAAGTTGTTTCTTACAAACCGGCGGCTGGTTGTTTCTTACAAACCGGCGGCTCGTTGTTTCTTACAACCGGCGGATCGTTGTTTCTTTCAAACCGGCGGCTTGTTATTTCTCACAAACCGGCAGCTCGTTGTTTCTTACGAATCGGACAAAAAGTTGTTTCTTATAAACCGGCGGCTCGTTGTTTCTTACAAACCGGACAAAAAGTTGTTTCTTACAAACCGGCGGCTCGTTGTTTCTTACAAACCGGACAAAAAGTTGTTTCTTACAAACCGACGGCTCGTTGTTTCTTACAAACCGGACAAAAAGTTGTTTCTTACAAACCGGCGGCTCGTTGTTTCTTACAAACCGGCGGCTCGTTGTTTCTTACAAACCGGACAAGTGGTTGTTTTTTTACCTCGACCTTTTACGCTCGACAAAAACCTCTTGCGCAAAACTGTGGTACAAAATCCCCGACTGGTTCGCGTAAATTAGCCATGGACTTCGGTTTGTGTTACACAACCATGTTCACTTGCCTTTGCGCCCATGGTTTCGTGTCAAAGGTGGACCAATGGGTACCTCATGATTTGAGCGAATACTCGCAAGGTAGCAAGCTTCGATTGGGAAGTTCGCCGCATCCATAGTACCCGAAGCAGTAAGAGCACACTTGGAAACAATCCTCGAAAGGCAGAAACCAAAATTCTTTTCTACTGGAATCTGGCATAGTCTGGCCCACAGATGGGGTGATAGTTGTGGCTAACACTTGAGAGTATTTTTTGAATGAATCAACTCGATCAATTTTCAGATTGACTTCAAAGTTGAAAAATGCTACTTCATTTCTGATCTACCCAATATATATATATATATATATATATATGTGTTGAGATCTATCTAGGGTTGTTTTCCCAATCGTGGTTATGGCAGCAGCATAGCCGCTTACTCTCAGCGGTATATAGCGGTTCGTCATCTACTCTCAATGAGGTCGAATCGCTCAAAGACAATTCGATCAGCGACGGAAGTCGAACCGGCAACACCCCAGAGGTAGATGACAATCATGGCTAGCCCGCACCAGCTCGCCTCCAGACCACGCCGCCACTCTCATTAGACGTGTTTACCTTTTTTCAGACTGACTATCAGCCAACGTTTAACGTCGACGGAACTGCTTTTGCATTGTTTCGTAATACGGACTTCAGAAATATAAATATGCAACGGCGGGGATCGAATCCGTGCACCTGTGTTACTTCTCCGGTCGCAGAGCGCATGCGGCTGCACCACCCCACCGGGCTCATTCGACTCATTCTCAGACATATCTGGTCCTCATGTTGACTTTATCACGAGGCACTGCTCGCCGCTCGAAGCCTGCACGCGCCGATGCCGGTGCATCTCAGAGGAACAATGTCGATTTGCGTCGAACTCGGCTTTTCGGGGTTTCGGTTTGTATTCGGGTGAAAAATTCCAAGTTCCACTGTCGTGTGTGCGCTTTCATTTCAATTGTTGCAAAGTAACATTATTTTGTAGTGTCGCTGCACTCACATATGTTCGTGCAGTTGAGCCGCTTCCGAAAAAAAATCTACAAAGTGCGAAAAGGAAATGTACAACAATGTATAAAATACAGAAAGGTCGATTGCGAAGCTAGACTAGCCATCTCGCTCTCTGCATAGCTCGAAGGACGAGTAACGTTGGAGGCTTGCCTCGATAACTTGGACGTGATAACCCCCTAAGTCTCTGATGTTTCGACACTTGGCAAGTATCTGTCCACCAATACTGTACTGATATGATATGACGTTTTTTATTCTTAATTGTATTGTGTTTCTCATGTGCGTTAAAACTTCATCTAGCTACAGGCTAGCAATGCGAAGCATATGTACAGGTTACAGTAAGATTTTATACATTATCACCGTAGTATCTCGTGTTATGGCAATTATTTATCTGTGGATTGTTGTAGATGTTTACATAGCTATGGTTTATTCAGACGCAAGTAAGCTAAGATACTGTGTTCTCGCAGTGTTTTTGAATTGACTATGCGGTACTCAATACACGCTCGCGGTTGCCGTGTGTTCGAAAGTGTTCGACAGCACATTGGCCAACCGACAGGGTGAAATCTTGACAGCACGATAATTGAATCACGAATCAATCGAACGTGCGTCCTGCAAATACAACTGATCTTGTTCTGTCTCTATATATACGTCGAGCAATTATGTACAGGATACACATAGACGTGCCTAGGATGGTGCCCTGTGGGCATCCTGATGCCGCGTAGCCTAAATCAAAGAAGTGCATACTAAAGCTTCAGCGGTGAAAACTACGTATTCAGTCATTGAGTTTGTGTCGAATGCTGTAACTTAGTGGAGCTGCCAAAAGCGTTTCGAATGTTACACTTTCGAACGCAGATCATATTTAATCAGGGAAAGCGACGTCAAGGCAATCAGAAGTTTTCAAGTTGATCCTGTGCATTCAGGAAGCTGCAGAGTACATGTACGTCCCGTTATATATATATATATATATATATATATATATATATATATATATATATATATATATTGATAGTAGCCTTAAAGTCATACTGGTTAAAAGGACTGACAAGCTAACCTGCCACGGAGGCCGAACCGTGGAATGGCCGCCAATAATGATGATGTTAAACTGATTCATGGAAGATCTCCAATTCTTCAGCTATCTCCCTGATAGTAATTCGGCGGTTGTTGAATACGCTATAACGCTACTTTCCAACAGTTTCTTCTTCTTCAAATGAAATCGATGGCCTTCTCAAAATGGAAGCCATCTCCCGTCTCTTCAACGTGAGTCGCGAAATTGACGATACGGCGTATACACACAACATTTCCACCACTTTAGATCAGATAAATTGATTCGACCATATTTGATTTTTGTTTTCATTTTTAACACCTAACTTTATACAGATTTGTTGCTTCTCCATTTTAGGTTCCTCATAGCTTGTCGAACTTCGTTTTCCTTACGCCGCCACCGAATGGCGCGCAATTTGAAAAACAAATCGTAACAATTTAGTGGTGGTCTCGTTTCAAAATTCAAGTACTGAAACTTGTCGATCCGCCCTAGATGCCCTCCGTCCGTATATATATGTATATATATATATATATATATATATGTATATATATATATATATGTATGTATATATATATATATATATATATATATATATATATATATATATATATATATATATATGGTCAGTTTGTTGCTCTTATCGGCGCAATCGCGGTCAATGGCGTGGTCGTCGCGGCCGCATCTCGCCGCACCACCAGCAGCCACCGTCATCAGCATTCAAATATCCCGCATTGAATATACGATGCGATCCGATACAAATACGCTCTTGGCGAGAGTGGCCAAGAGCAGCAGAGTAGAGCATTTAAAGATGGCGCCGCTTAGTGACGCCGTTGCGCAATTTGGCCACAGGGGGCGCTGTTGCGGCGCGCCGAATTGCTGCTAGATGGGATCGATCGTGAAATCTGTGCGTGCGTCCGAATTTCGGCTGCACTCAACCAAAAGCACCTTTGTGGCAAGGAGATGAGACGAGGCGAGACGGCGTGACGCGACGCTGCTCGATGTAGCCGACTCGATTGATCGGTCCGTCCGTCTGTATTTGATATGATCAATCGCGTCTCTCGCTCGGTACGTCGGCGGTACCGGGCGCGTCAACGAGATCCGCGTCACGACTCACTGCAGGCTGCCCGCAGCAGCAGTAGTAGCAGCAGCCGCCGCCGCCGCCGCTATCCAGGCCAGCGGATCTTGTTGACGGCTCGGATCACACCTCCTGCTGAGTCGCCGCGTCACACGCACAGACGCGCGCGTACATTCAACCTCGGACCAGCGTTGAAGCAGCGCCATCATCGGTGGTGATGTTGTTGCCACTGCAATGGCCGCCGCTGCCGCGGGGTGGCGCTCATGTCGCCGCACCGTCGCCAATGCGCTTGCCGGCGCCGCCGCCGCCGCCAGGTGGCGCTCATGTCACCGCCGGCGCGTCGCCACCGCGCCTGACGCGGTCGCCGCGGGGTGGCGCTCACGTCGCCGCACCGTCGCCAATGCGCTTGCCGGCGCCGCCGCGAGGTGGCGCTGATGTCACCGCCGGCGCGTCGCCACCGCGCCTGACGCGGTCGCCGCGGGGTGGCGCTCACGTCGCCGCCGCCGCTAAGCTTGCCGCGGTCGCCGCAGGGTGGCGCTCGCGTCGCGGTGCCGCCACTGCAGCGGCGGTTGTGGCCGCAGCAGCAGCAAGAACGGTGGGCATCAATCCCTACCGGTGGTCGATTGTTGGCCCGGCCGGCCGCCCGCCCGCCCGCCATGAATCCAACAGCAAGAATCATTACTGAACGAGTGGTCCGCGTGTCGGCAGCAGCAGCAGGAACAGGAGCAGTAGTCTCTTTCTTCTTCTTCTCTGCTCATGCAGGCAAGCAACCACGCAGACAGTCGGCTGGAGGAGCTTCAACAAGAAGCGGTAAGATGCTGTTTGTTAGTGCTGATGCAGCTCCTCTTGCTGCTACACCGTCGTTTGTTGAGGCTAAAGCTGGTGGCTGTGACCATTGTGGCACGCAGAGACCGCAGTCTGTTCTTCCTCATTCGCCTCCTTCTTCTCCTCCGCCTCCGCCTCCTCGTCATCGTCGTCGTCGTCGTCGTCCTCCCAAGTCGTGAGTACAATTCGAGGAGTATCACCAGCATCATTGTTGATCGCATCGATGATTGATGCGTTTTTTCGTCGATGTACTACTTGCTGTCGTCTCCCTCCCTCCGTCCGTCCGTCCGTTCGCCCGACCGACCGTTCGTTCGTTCGTATATCTGGTAGTCCACCAGCTACTCAGCCGCTCGAACCTGACCGTTTGAACCAACTTTCAGCCAACCGCCAAACCGGCCAGCTCAACCTCGTGCCGACGTGCGATTGACGACCCAACTCCGCTCCCGTTAGATCAGGGCGGAAAACGCTGTTGCTGCTCTTATTGTTGCTGTTGTTGTTGCTGCCGGTATTGCTGTTGTTGTTGCCGTTATTGCTGTTGCTGTTGTTGCTGTTGCTGTTGTTGTTGGTATTCTGCATCTCGACTATGATAGGTTTGGCTCATTGACTGGCCGGTGACCGAAAAGCGTGCTTGCGTCCGTGCGTTCGTCTGTTAAAAAGTGTCTTCCGCCCGTTGGACAGCACAACTAACTGCCTTGGTGGTGCTGTTGCTGTCGTTGTTGTTGTCGTTGTTGCTGTCGTTGTTGTTGTCGTTGTTGCTGTCGTTGTTGCGGCAGCAGCAGCGGCGGCGGCCGGGCGCCGCCATCACCACGACCGCGTTCAACAACGGTTAGTGGCCGCCCGTGAAAGGCCTGACTCACTCCGGCAGCAACAGCATAAGATGCTGCTATTGCTTGCAACGGCTGCTTCTGCTGATGCAGATATACAGATACAGATAAAGATGCAGCGTGTCTCTGCCGGTCTGATGCCGCGCCACCATTGTCCTTCGTCCCTCAGCAGTCATCATCATCAACATCATCGTCATCGGCATCGGCAATCTCTCTACCTGCCCGACGACAACGACGACGCCTTCATTTACTTCAAGCTGCACCGCCATCCATCGTTGCTGCTGTGGCGGCGGGCGGCGTCTGCAGACGCGCTCTTCTCGCTTTTCTGGTCCACCTGTTGCAGGCGGTGTGCGTTTGCGATCTCCCCATATCTCTCATCTCTCGATTTCTCTCTGTTTCGCTAGCTCGCTCGCTCGATCTAGAGGCTTGATTTGCAATAATCGTATACACAGGTATGTACGCAGGTAGGTAGGTCAGTGATAGCAGAGAAACAGAGAGAGAGAGAGATTGCATACTCGAGCTGTATGACGTTAGATTTGTTTTTGGTTTGTCGGCTGATTGTATTGCTTTCGATGCAATACTTGGTTCTCTACAACAACAATATCTCGAGCATTAACAACAACAACAACAAAAACATCTAGTCATGCCACGTTACGTGGTTTCGTTGTTGTTGTTGTTGTTGTTGTTGCCTCTGCGGCTGTTGTAAAGTGGCAGATATTGATCTGGATGTTACGATGTGCGTTTCTGGCTATGTATTGCCCTGTTGTATTTGAATAGTGGAATTTCGTCATGTCATGCCGTTGTGATTTTCGTAGCGTTCACTGTGAGTTGTTGCGGCGGCAGTTACAAGGCTAGGTAAGTTATTTTTGCAATGCCGTTGTTGTTGTTGTTGTTGTCGCTGCTGCTGCTGCTGTTGTCATCATCATCGTCGTTATTTTACTGGTGTTAATTGATCGAGTCGTTTTATATGGCTGTTTCTCTTTCGATCTTTATATATATATATATATATATATATACATATATATATATATACTACTACTACTACTACTACATGTATCGCAACATATCGGGTGTGTCCACGCGTTTTATAGTGGTTTTGTGTTCGGGTGTCTGCTGTTGCTAAGTTGCCGTTGAGCTTTGTCGACTCTGGTGTTGGCGTCGGCGCAACGATGCCGCCGCCGCCGCCAACAACAACAACAACAACAACAACGAGTTCAGTTGGCATGTCGTCATAGGGTTATCATTATCATCATCACCATCATCATCACCATCAGCAGCAGCAGCACCTTCTTCTTGTGGCACCTTCTGTTGTTGATTAGTTTTGTAGTTTTGCAGTTGTTTTGCACTGGTGAAATCTGGAATCAAGTAGTTTGCTGCCAGATTTGTGCCTGAGACTGCCTCCGCTCTGCTTCGAGGAAGCGGGGGTCCGCCGGGCCCGCCGACCCGCCCCCCCCCCCCCCCGTTCAATCGTCCTGCCCGATCCTTCTCCTCCCCGATCAATCGTCCTGCTCGATCCTTCTCCTCCCCGATCGATCGATTGAGTTGATCCCTGAGTGAGCGAATGAGTGTTTCATCACTCGATCATCGTTTTCTTCAGCTTCATTTTCGAAGGCGGTGATGGTGGTGGTGGTGATGGTCGCAGTCGTGGTCGATAGGTGGTTGACCCATCTTCAAACTGGTTGTTGTTGTTGGTGTTTGTTGTTGTTCAGCAGGGAATCGTCCTCGCCGCGCAAACAAACTTGCTTGGCGCTTGGTCCACGGTGAGCGGTGAGCGCCATTGGCGGACGATTGACGATGGACGATGGCTCGCTGGCTGCCATCGACGCGAACCTCGCCGAATCGATTCATATCATCGCCGTAACAGCACTAGCAGTAGTAGTAGTAGCAGTAGTACTATTTTTTTTTTAGTACTATTAGTAACAATGACGACGACCACTTGATGCTCGATTGCTGCTGCTGCTGCTGGTATGGTACTGGCGTTTTTACTATCACCACCACCACCACAACCACCACCTCCATCATCATCATCATCGTGAGTACCAAGCATTACAATCATCCTCATCTTCATTATCATCATCATTCTTCTTCTTATACTACTACTACTACTACTTTAGTTACTACTATTACTACTACGGTAGTACTACAACACCGGCTTTGATTGTTGTTCACCTCAACAATTTGAGCAGTCTGAGGAATCTATGGACGGACGGACGGGCGGGCGGGCGGTCGGACAGATAGACCGACCGACCGAAGGACAAACTGAGACGAAGTAAGCAGCAGACAGCGAAGGAGGCCGGCACGAAACGGCGAAAACCTACAGGCGAACGAATGGGAAGACGTCGTCGTCGTCGTTTGACGATGACGGACAATTTTGTTGTGTCTTTGACGGACGACGTGTTGTTGTTATTGTTGTTGTCGTCGTCGTCGTCATGATCATCGTTCTCGTCTATTAGCGTTGGGTTTTCGGTTGGCGTTCGCTGGTGGTTTAGCTGTTGCTGCTGCTGAAGCTGGTTCGGTCCGACGGTGGTGGTGGCTGTGGCAAAGACAACAACGATATTGTAGCTTGGATGATAGATGTCAGTGTGTCTATCTATCTATGTATCTATCTATCTATCTGGCTAGCTGGTGGGGTTCCTGGCGCGGGCGAGGCCCCGCCTTAGCGTCGCCGTGGTCCGCTGGGGCAGCGGCAACCGTTGGACCGACTCCTGCTTCTCCTGCTCCTCCGGCGGCGGCTTTGTTCGTGGTCGTCGTTATCGTTGTCGTCGTCGTCGCCGCGGCCATCTATTCGCCATTGCCGTTGCGGCCACCACCGCAGCCGCCATCGCCGCAGTGGTGGTGGTGGTGGTGGCGGCGGCTTTACAATCATCGACGTCGCTGTCGTGGTCCTCATCGTCGCTCAGCTATGCTGTCTCTCTCAATGTTTCGCTCGCTGGTTCGATTTCTTTCTTTATTTTTCTATCAACTTTCTCTCCGTCTATCTAGCTATGCATATATCTATGTATATTGATACATACATCGATCTATTTCTCTATGCATCTGTGGGGCGTCCTCTCGTGGCGTATCGTCGGACGGACGGACGGACGGACGAACGGACGTTAGCCCGCTCGATGATGATCGCCGTCGAATGTCTTTGTCGTCGTCGTTGTCGTGACGCCGAAGCACTAATGACGCGTTTTGTGTCTACTGCAATTGTGCTGCAACAGCGGAACCAGCAGCACCAACACACAGCAGAGCGGTGGAATCGGCATCGATCGATGTGGCGGCTGCTGCTGCTGCTGCTGCAGTGATTCCTTTTCCTTCTTCTTATTCTCTTCGTCGAGCTCCATCTAGCTTCTCCTTGTCGTCCTCCTGCCGGCGTTGCCGCCAACTGGTGTGGCCGCAATGGCGGCGATTGTACAGTAACGGCAGTGTAGTGATGCCGGTGCATACGCCTGCCCATCGTCATTCAGCCTGCATGCTGGCATTAGTAGTAGAGCAGAGACGACAGCAGCAGCAGCAGCAGCGGCAGCAATGGCGGGGGAACAACAGTGGTGACAACGCGTTGTATGTCTACCTGTCTGTCTTTGCATTTGCGCCTGTCCGTAAGTCGGCGTCCACCTTCGCGGCCGCCCGCCTCGAGCCCTCTCTGAGGAGAACCCGACCAAACGAACGACGAACCATCGAAGTTCACGACGAACCATCGAAGTTCACGACGAACCATCGAAGTAACACGACGAATGGTGGTGGTCGCCGTCGCTGCCATTGCGTCTATTGTTGCTGTTGCTGCTTATTACTGTTACTGTTGCTGTCGCCGTTGCCGCCACCGCCGGCTTCAACAACAATGATGACAACAACAACAACAACAATCGCAGCAGCAGCAGCACTAGTAGCGACATGGGACCATTTTTCCTTTCGAACCATCTCCCCCTAGATCTCTTCTACTCTGGCGTCTCTCTGTCGCCTCGAGCTGCTTGTTGTGCATAGCTTAGCTTGCATATCATCCTCATCATCATTATCATCATCGGCAGTAGCAGCAGCAGCAACGCCGGCGGCGGCGACGAGGACGACGTTCAAGCGACGTTCGTTAAAACGTCAACGTGTTCTTCTTTCCTTCCTGCAAGCTATCCATCCAGGCAGCCCGCCAACCAGCCAATTCGTTCGTCATCCGTTTGTCCATACGATAGATTCATCGGTTGTTGTCCGTAGCTCAAACGAATGTATGTTGCTGCTCTACTACTGCTAGTACCGGCCCACGTGCCGTCCCACGGCCGCAGACGTCCATGTGCAGCAGCTATGCATGTGCAGACAGTCATGCACGGGCGTGCATGTATGTTTATACGTGCAGGACATTCTAGCAACATTGTTGTCATGCTCATTCTGATGATGATGATAGCTATGCTGCTCTGATGATGATGATGATAGCTATGCTGCTGCTGCTGCTGCTAGGGATGGTGACGAAGGATATGAGGGAGAATTACGGTGACGCGGCTGCTATTGCAGAGCGCGAATAACATCAAATTCAACGACGACGACGACCACAACGAGTTGACGAGACGTCGGCTCGGCTCGGGTCGAAGTAGGACCGAGTCGGAGATGTTGCTGCTTTTGACGGCGGCGCTGATGCCGATAGACGGACGGGTGTACAGACAGGCGGACAAACGACGGTTCACGACCGATCGACGAGTGAGCGACAACACCTATTCTTAGCGTCGGTCGCAGTAAGTGGCAACTATTGTCCAGCGGTGTTCGACTTTTGTCTGCGAATCCTCTGCTCCCCTTTCGTCTCATCATGGTCCCTGCCGAAGTCAGCGTCATTGCAGAAGCCGTATTCACGGCTCTGGATATGTCGTCGCTGTCGGTGTAGCTGTTGCTGCTGCCGCTGCTGCTGTTGTTGTTGTTGGTATTGTTGTTGTTGCTGCTGCTGCTGTTGTTGTTGGTATTGTTGTTGTTGCTGCTGCTGCTGTTATTGTTGTCGTTGTCGTCGTCGTCGTCGTCTTTGGCCATTGTCTGCCGGTCAGCCACAACCGCGCTGGCCGTTCCCGCCGTGATGCTGCAGCCGCCGCCGCCATCGCTGCCGCCGGTTTCTGTCTGTCTATCTGTCCGTCCGTCCGTCCATCTGTCCCCATGAAGTGAAGTGCTGCTCTAACCGCCCCGCAGGCCGTCGTTTCACGGCAGCGTCATCGTCGCTCGTTGCTGTTTGCCGCCGCAGCCGCTGTCGCAGAGACCGCCGTTGCTGGCGCTGCTGCTGCTCTGTCGAAGTTGATCATCATCATCATCATCATGGTGATGCTGATGGTGGTATCGGTTGGTGCTGTTGCTGTTGCTGCTGCTGCTGCGACGACAACGGCTACCGCGGGCGCCGCCGCCACCGCCAGCGATCCAGCCAGCCAGCCAGCCAACCCCAATGCTGAAGTTCTGCCATGTCATGGTTGTGTCGTCAGCGCACACCACCACCGGCGGCGGCGGCGGCGGCGGCTGCAGTTGCTGCGGCGGCGACAACAACAACAGCAGCAGCAGTCAAGCAACCGACCAGCCGGCAAGAACAGGCGACGACGACGACGACGGCTGTAGCGCCGGCAGCGGTGGCGGCCAGGAGGGCGGGCGGCTTGGTAGACGATCACATAATAGCACAGAGGAACGGACAGGTTGCAGCAGCAGCAGAACCAGTAATAGTAGTAGTAGTAGTGGTAGTAGAAGTACCAGCAACAACAGGCGACCGAGCGACCCCACTTGGCGGCGCGGCTCGTGGCAGCTGACCGTTGTCGTTGTTGCTGCTGTTGTTGTTGCGGCTGTTGTTGTCGTTGTTGTTGCTGCTGTTGTTGTTGTCGTTGTTGTTGTTGTTGCTGCTGCTGCTGCTGTTGTTGTTGTTGTTGTTGCTGCTGCTGTTGTTGTTGTTGTTGTTGTTGTCGTTTTCAACATGCATGCATGGAAGAATGGAAGAGGAGTGTAGTGGATAGGTGAATAGAGACTTACTCCTCATTCGACTCGCCATAGCTGTCGTCATCGGCTGCGTCACCGTTTTTCTTCGCTTTCTTCTTTCCTCCTATTCTTCTTCTTTTTCTGGTCCATGATGGGTTGGTAATTCGGCTGCTGCTGCTGCTGTTGCTGCTGTTGTTGTTGGTAATTCGGGGGCTGCTGGTGGTGGCCCTGCATTATCACCATCAACAATAGCAACAACAACAACAGTATCATTGCCATCAGCAGCAGCATTAAGAGAAATAGCTGCGCGGCAACTGTTGTTATGAATAGGATATGCAGCTTTGTGCTCGTGTGCAGCTTTTGTGGTCCCCCTCTCCTTTATCTCTCTCTCTGTCTGTCGTTCTGACCCCTCTGCGTCCGCACCCCTCTTACGCCACAGGTTTCCTCTCTAGTCTCTGTGGTTTAGTGTCTCTCTCTCTCGTTCACGGCTTACTGGCAGAGGACAATTCCCGCCATCTGACGGCCGTTACCGACGTCGCCTTTATGGTTGCCATCAACTTCACCAGCACCCCGGCCACGACTCCCTACCTCCATCACCACCACCACCATCATCACCTCCGCCGTGGCTACGATTACCCAACTGAAGGTAATGCCCGACTACCCAGAGATTACACAACAGCCTTTCCTCTCTATCTCTCATTCACGACGAACCAGAGCACTGCCGATACCCATGTACGCGGTCACTCATAACCTTATCCTCCGGCCCTTAATTATCTAGACCCTTGTTACACCTGTAACAGTTCTAATTTTATCCACTACTAAAAGAAACCTATCAACGAAGTCCTGCTTGGCCTTTTGCGCAGAAATAGAATAGTGTTTTTTTTTATGGCAACCAATCGCTTTCAGAACAAGTCTATGACTAGATTTCAGAGTGTACCGGCATAGTAATATCACGATTTGGTGCATGCTATGCTATTGGTGTTGTCCATGCTTGTCCACGCTTGTCCACGATGCTGATCGACTGATCTCTGCCAGTCTGAGTGGTAGTCAACGTTTTTTTTGTTGGCTATCGTCACTGTCGCCGATAGGACCATATTCGGTCTCAGTTCGTTTTTGAGAACTCGTTCTTGTTCCTGCGTCTATTCGTCTACTCAGATACACAGATACACGTTCAATGTTTTTGACATTGAGTGACAAAAAGGTGTGCTAAGTACTGTGCTATGGCCACTGTTGGTATTGTTGGCTGTTTTTCGTTTCGTTTCCCACTCTTGTCGGTGTTCCTGTTGGTGGTGGACGTGTTGCTCCGTTTCCCGCGTACCTGCCTGAACTGAAACTCTTACAGCACGACTTATTGTCACTCGTTTCATGACTGCAGTACTACTACTACTACTACTTTTTGAAATGTGGCTTCTTTTTGGCTTCTCGGCACAGGTTCAGCGCGCGTTCTCTTGTCGTCGTCGTCATCGCCGCCACCAACGCCATCGTCGTCGTCGTCGTCGTCGTTATTGTATTCAACTTCTTCTGCTTTCTGCTATTGACGCTGTGGCGGTTAGCCTACATACATACATACATATAAATACGCACACACACACACACATACATACGCCCGTTCAGATTCTATTCCTGGTGACGGCGGCGTTCACTGCCCCCCCCCCCCCCCAGCCCCCACTCCGCTTCCCCTGTAGCAGCAGCAGCAGCGTAGGAAAAGCTACAGCAGAAGTAGCCGGTAAGTAGTACCCGATGGACCACCGAAGCCAGCAAGCACCAACTGAAGTTTCCACAGCAACGGCGGCGACCGCACGCCGGCTGACGCGAGGCCATTGTCCGAACAGAACAACACACAGTGAGGGGCGGCTGGCTGGCTGGCTGGTCGGCCAACCAACCGGCCAACCGGCGGTAATGGCCGATGGCGACGAAGATCTAGATGCCGCCTCTGCTGACACCCCCCGCCTGCCCGGCCGTCCGTCCGTGAGTTCGTCTGTTCCTCCCTCCCTCCGTCCGTCCGTGCGTCCGTCCCTCGGTGCCTTCAGCCAGCCCAGCCGGACAAGTTGCTGTTGCCGACGAAGACGACGACGACGACGACGATCAGCAAGCAGAACAAGAAACAACAACAACAACCAACAACCAACCCTAGTGAGGGAACAACGATGACGAAGCGAACTTCGAAGTACCGGCGATGAAGGCGGCGGTAGCGGCGGCTGCGACAGCGTTGTGGCGTCGTTGTGGGCGACCACGGTGACGACGACCGCGTCGTCAATTTCGGCGGTAGCAACAACAACAACAACCGTCAGAAGCAGCAGCAACAGCAACAACAACAACAACAACGGCAGCAACATCAACAACATCAACAACAACAACAACAACAACAACATCAATAACCACAAGTCAGCCAGCCACAATCGAGAAGATGATTCAAAGCATACGTACGAGCGACTGCCGGACAACCGATGAGTCGGCCGATCGACCAACCAACAACGGAAAAACAAGCCGGTTGGCTACGAGACTCGAACTTCAACAACAACAACAACAACAACAACGGTAACAATGACAGAAGCAACAACAACAACGACAACAACAACAACACTTCAACGCGCTCTCACTGGTGTCTCGTTGGATGAGTGTCGGCCTGGTGAATGTACCAATCGGATCATGACTAGATCAACACTCATCTACAGAGTGCCATACTCTGCCAAATTTTCCGCGTCGCGTGTGCTGCTGCTGGTTTTTCTGCCGAGTGTGTGCTCATATCAACCGGCTAACAGCAGCAGCAGCAACAACAGCAACCACAACAACAAAGGTAAGTTCTTATCTCCAGAACCCTACTAGTATCACTTTAACGCTCGCGCCCACCCATATACAGCACGAATATGGGTCGGCGCGTGTGTCCAGTATGAACACTGTGTGTGTGTGTGTTTGTGTGAGGGTGGTTTTGTGCATGTGCAGCGCCGGACATTGGTTGTCGGACCGCAGTTCTGATACATCGTTCACAAAAGCATATATATGTTTGCCACTAATGATTTATCTTCAACACTGACAATGCTAACAATTCTATTCAGTCAATCAATCAATCAATCAGTCGGTCGGTCGGTCAGGTAGTTAGTGCACGCTGGACAATTTCTGAACGATTGATTCGACGCAACAACAACGCATGCAGCATGTTTGTGCTATGTATTAATGCCAAGCATGTATGTCGCTAGGCAAGCCACGGCAAGCAACCTTCATCGACATATGACCGTTGACCACCGGGTGATCACTGTGTATCTTGCTCCGTTGTGCATGCTTTTGCGGAAAGGACAATCTTTCCTGTTGATGTTGTTGTTGTTGTTATTGTTGTTTCTTGCGAAAAACCCACTTTAGCTACTCTTAGCTAGCCAGCGAGCCAGCTAGAACATCTCATCTCGTGTAGTGCCCCCATCACATAGCCCTGCTCGACATGTCCTGCAAGCGGTATGACGGCGGTGAGTGCGCCGTGATAGCATGCGGTCGCTCGGCTGGCCGGCGAGTTCGGCGAACTTTCATGCTCTACGAGGATAGTAGAGTCCGGGATGGACTGAGAATGAGGAGGACTGAGAAGGATGATGGACTGATCTAGAGGCTAGATCTAAGCGACTAATGCGTCTGTTTTCCCCGTAAAACCTGGACCTGTCGTCAACCTCCTCGTGAACGCTAGTAGAGATAGCTGCCTGCCGCGATGCATGCTGTAACAAACGCATTAACGTAGCTATGCACAATGGCGCGGGTTTTCGTCGTCGTCGTCGTCATCGTCATAGGTAACAAGTTGTCACTTGTGCTCTTTTCATTTCACCAGCAGTGTTCGCTGCTGTGGTGATAGTTTGAGTTTTCGGCGTTTGAGTTTCAACTGTTTTCGGCGCCAACAACAACAGCAGCAACAGCAGCAGCAGCAACAACAATATTTGCGTGCATTGGTGATGACCTGCATGATGCCTGCTATACGCATGCTCTTATGCATGCGCACAGTCGCAGTGTTGTCTAATTCAGTGCGTTTTAGTGTTAGAACTGAGCGTTGAGCTGGTAGGAGGTGGATATTGTTGTTGTTGTTGTTGTTGTTGTTGTTGTTGTTGTTGTAGTCGTCGTCGCCGCCGTCGCCGCGGTCATCATAATAATAATAAGGGATAGTTAGTTGACTGCCCTGGAGTAATGTCCCCTGGTGCCAGTGATTGTTGTTACAGTTGTTGTTGTTGTTGTTGTTGCTGGTAGTATTGTGTGATGCCGGTGCATGTGTGAGTGTCAGCAGAGGTCGTGGCTGGGTTTACGCTTCGGTGCACCGTCATCGTTAATTTTGTTGTCGCTGCTGAGTCCTGCCAGTACTGGTCGGGCCATCATCATCCCCCTTAGCGGGATTGAGCTGCTTCTGCAGGCGTAGCGAAGGGATCGTGATGGTGAATGCTATGGTCATTGTTGTGGTGGTCATTGTCTTTGTTGTTGTTGTTGTTGCCGTCGTCGTCGTCGTCGTTATTGTTGTTGTCGTTGTTGCTGTTGTTGTTGTTGTTGTTTTGCCTCTGTTCCCTACGATGGTGTTGGTGCAGTTGTGCTGTTTTCGGTCATGGTATGCTGATGTTGGCGATGATGGTTATGATGATGATGATGATGATAATGCGCTAACTGATTAGACAGCAATTCAACCAACCATGGCGGTTGATGTGGCGTTGTTCTACCCGGGTCATTCGGTCAATGTGGTCGTCGTCGTCGTCACGCTATGACACAAGTTCCTACGACGGCCAGGGGATTCTGCGACAAACGCTACGACTTCTGCTTGCGGCGCTAACAACAACAACAACGAAACCGCAACACGACTGCGACAAGCTTCATATCGTCATCATCATCGTCATAACCTTTACGATCAACAACAGTGGCTCACTATGAAGAGCAACATCTAGTGCAAGAGCATCCAGCATCGCATTAACATCGCAACAAAACGAGCATCCCGGTCGATGAGTGTACGCCTAGTGCATTTAGCATTTGAGTATACGATGACTAGATTTACACTCATCCACGGGGTTTGCCGCGTCTCGTCGAGTCACATCATAATCGCCCTCATCATCAGCAGAAGCAGCAACAGTAGCAGCAGCATTTGCAGAAGACGTCGACAACGGATCTCATTGTCGGACGACACGTGCAGGACGTCGTCGTCTTTGTTGTTGTGGTTGTTGTTGTTGATGTTGTTGTAAGTCTTGTTGCTGTTGTTGTTGTAAGTCTTGTTGCTGTTGTTGTTGTAAGTCTTGTTGTTGTTGTTGTTGTTGTTGTAACTCTTGTCGTTATTGCTGTTACTGTTGTTGTTGTTATCGTCATTGTCGTTGTGATTCTTTTTCTCCAGCCGCGACCTCAACGGCCGTCGTCTGACCCGTTTTTCCATGCCTCGTTCTTCGCTGTCGGCCGCCACCGCGCCGCTCACCTCCGCGCCCCTCTTAAGACCCTCCGTCCCCCACCCCCCGCGTATTTTCTTGATACTGCTCTTGTTCAACCGGCCATCACATTGTGGCGTCTTCGTCTTTCGAAGCTTGCTTTGTCGCTTGTCTGCCTGACGCCTGCTTGCTTTTCTTGTTCGTGCGTCCCCCAGCCTTATTCGCAAACCCCCTTTATATCGTGTTGTTCGTCGTCATTTCGCCGTTCGTTGTCCACAGCAGAGGTCCACAGCGCGGTCAATCTTTTTCCCGCTTCCCCTTCTCTTCGTCCCGGTGTTCCTCGCCCTTCTTCGCTTCCTACCTCCCGTTTTTTTTGTGCTCCAGATCAGAGACGGTGTACTTCGGTGACTTCTACTACCACGACAACTACTACTACTATTGCTATTACCACTACTTCTGCTATTACCACTACTTCTACTACTACTCCTGTTATTATTACTACTACTACTACTACTGCTATTACTTGTACTACTACTGCTACTATTACGGCTATTACTTTTCCTATTCCTATTTAGCTATTACTGTCCGTCGTCTATCCGTCCGTCCGTCCGTCCGACCGACCCGTGGCCAGTGGACAACAAACCACAAAGGCGACGGCTGTACAAGAGGGAGCAGAAGAAGAAGAAGCAGAAGAAGATGAAGAGATGGAAGAGGATGAAGAGAAACGATAGAATGAGATAGAAGGAGATGGAGAAACGAACAAAGAAACGCCGAGCAGCAGCAGCAGCGAAGCGTCGTCCCCATCTGACCTGCGGCGGCGGCTGCGGTGGCGGCTGCTGCTGCTGCTGCCGCCATGGCCTGAGCGAGAACCACCGGCGCTACTTCTGCTGCTACTCCTGCTATAGTAGAAGATTGAGTGAATGATTGAGCGAACGGGCGAGCGAGCAAATAATAAGAACGTAAGTAACGTTGTCGTCGGCCGTTGTCGGACGAATGGACGAACAGGCGGACGAACATGCATGCATGAGGATTACTACATGCTGCTACTGTTGTTGTTGTTGTTATTGTTGTTGTTGCTGGCGCTGCTGTTGTTGTTGCTGTTGTTGATGATGCTACTGCTGCTGCTGCCGTCATGACGATCATGATTATCATCACCGACGCCGCCGGCGCGTGCGTCGTCAACACCATATTTGTTGTATGTGTGTCGTTGTTGCTGCTGCTGCTGCTACTACTGCTATAGGTCTGCTGTCGCTGTTGTTTGCTGGACTCGATTTCTTCCCTCCGTCCATCGGGCCGTGTCTAGCTAAGCAGGAGGCAGACAGACAGGCAGGCAAAGAAGCCTGCGCTCAGATCACGGCCTGCTTGTTGTTGTGTTTTTGTTGGTTCTGCTGCCGCTGCCGCTGCTGCTGCGGCGGTGCTGTTTGCCGTTTCCCATTGGTTACTTTGTCTGCCTGGCGTTTTCGGACTCTCATTTCTAACTTTGATTTATTCATTTCTTCTCTCCGCTGTGTTCTCTCTTTCTCCCTCTCTCCGCTTTCTTTCTCGTTTTATCCATATATTTTTATATATTTCTCTATACACTCCCATCTCTTGTTCCGCCACTCTTTCTCGAACTCCGTGCCGTCTCTTCCATCTCTCTATGGTTCCGCCAGTTGGTGTAGCCTTCATGCTCCTCTTTCCCCCCCTCTCTCTCTCCCCCCTAACCCCTCTCTTTCCTACCGCCTCCGTCGCTCTGTCTCTCTCTCTATCTCTCTCTCTCGTATGATGATGACAACAACGGCAATAGCGGCGGCGGTGGCGGCGACCGTCAATTCGGTGGCGGTTGGCCCGCCTTGCACACATGATGATGATGATGACGGTGCTGATGATGATGATGACGGTGATGATGATGATGATGATGATCACGTCGTCTACAGACAGACAGACAGCCGTCCATCTGCTGTCGGGCTGTTGACCGCCGTTCGTCGTTACAGTTGCCGTCGTCAGCGGCCGTCGACCGCCAACGACGGCCGCAGCCCGCCAACGGTTGGTCAGTCACCGCGTGGCGTCTGTCGGTCGCACGGACGCTCGGCTTGCTGTCGCCGCCGCCGCCGCCGCCACCACCACCACCGGCGGCTGCTGCTGCTGTTGTTGCCACCATTGTTGTCGGGAGCGCGACGACAATGGCACAACAACAGGAGCAGGAGCAGCAGCAGCAGCAGCAACAGCAGTAGGGCCAATGGCGTCATCTTCGTGGTCGCCGTTCTCGGCGGCGGCGGCGGCGTCAGCGTTGCCAAGTGTGATCCCCCCCCCCTCTCTCTCTCTCTCCCCCTCTAAAAGCTGTCTCCCGCCGCTGATGATGATGGTGATGATGATGATGATAATGTCGCCGCCGCGGCCACTGCTCTGGTTGTTGTTGTTGTTGTTGCCGCCGCAGACGCTGCTGCTGCGGCTGCTGGTGGTGATTCTCCGTTCGGCGTCGTAACCGGCACTCTTCTGGTTTTTGTTGTTCTTCTTCTTCTTCTTCTTCTACTTTTTCGGCTTCTGCTGCCTACCCCTCAGGCAGGCGATTTACCCCTGCCTGCAGGCGCCCCAAGCGGCAGCCGCAACAGCAGCAGCGTCAGTTTCAGTATAGGCATATGAATGAGATGCAAAGCTTTCAACGAAGCTAGCTCCTTCACTTCGAACTGCTGCTACAACTTCAACGAAATGACAATAGAAGGCAGGCGGCAGCAGCAACAGCAACAACAACAACAACGGTCTTAAAAACAGCAACAGATATAACAGCACCAGCAGCAGCAACAACAACAACAACAACAACAGTCGTGACAGCAGCAGCGGCAGCATGAACAACAATCGCAACAACAACAGCACCAACACCAATATCCAGAACAACAACAGCACCAATATCCAGAACAACAACAGCACCAATATCCAGAACAACAACAGCACCAATATCCAGAACAATAACAACACCTAATCAAAACACCGGCGATTTTGTTTCTAGTCAGTTCAATGCGTGTCCGACAATGACATCACTAGGACTTTGCCGTCCATGGATGCAGCAATATTCATTGAGAATAGATGATGATGATGTTGATGAATCATACCACTGCTGAGAGTCATGAGCCGTGCTGCTGCTGCTGCCCCGCAAGGACTGTTACGGGAAACCCTGAGAATGTCGACAAATTCGCCTATGCTTCCGCTCTAAGCTCCTCTGACATAAAAAAAAACTCAGGTGATCTCTGTATTTAAATATGCATGTCAAGCGAATAATAAATCCATCCATATTTATCCTTATAAGTCGCGCATTTATTCTTATTATGAGTAAGTTATGGTGCATTTGTGTATAAACTAATAATAATCATCATAATAATGGAAACATTAGGACCCATCAGCAATGCCGCTTCTATAGTCGTCGCCATGGGATGAGCAGTTAAATACATGCTTGAATCGACGCGACACGTTCGAACCTCACAACTGTACTCCGATAACACAATTACGAATTAAATAAATAATAATATTTTTGAAGCGTACTATTGTACAGGTCAAACTACAATGGCCGTAAGAAACTAAGGGTGAATCAAGTCTAGTCGGTTGCTGGACTATTATATATATATATAATAAAAGCAAATTAAGCCAATTTGTGACACTATAATTTATAGTTGCTCATCCCGCACGCAGTTATGGATATGTACGAGTATATGGATATATGTATGTTTGTCAGGGCCTGCTATAATAAGATTGGCAAGGCAATAAGAAAACAGCTAAATATCGACTTTTAGGGAATCCTGACAAACGATTATGTTCGATAGGTGACATGCTTTCCGGACGTCGGAGTCGTTCAAGAGCCCTTTCTATATAATTTCCTCAGTCTATATAAGTCGACCTCAGGGGAATTATATGCATTATATACATGCATGTGTATCTATGCATATGTATTAGCAACATGCATACTATACGGCTAAATAGCTTGTCGCTTGTCTGACTATTAATCTTGCTGCTTTCTTCGCATTCGTAGAGGTAGGAAGGAAGTTTTGACGATACACAGTCTAAATGGTATGCGACATCCTCTAAAGTAAGAAAGGTCACGAACGTGTGTGCTGGCTACGTAATGTTGCGCTGGGTACGTACTAACGACAGCATTATATAGTGGACACGATACGATTATATTAAATGTTGTGATGTGGCCGGTTTATCAGTATCGCCTGGTAGCCTTGTTTCAAACGAACAACAAGCAGATACGAAACGAGAGAAAACGGAATACTCGCAACAGGGAAGCTATAGAACGCAATTGAAATTATACGGTGGTTTATCTACAAGTTTAATACGGCTATCTATCTGGTGTGGCTACCGTCAGGTGTTCGACGTGGCTGTTTGTTGTATGTATCTACAGATTTAAGTGTAGAAACGCACGTGCCTATAAGAAAATAATCTCTCCTTCTCTATCTCGCTAACTCTCTCTTTGCGTTTGTTTGGTGAATATAACTCACGTGGTTGCTTTCGACACGAACACAGGCGACCTGATGCTTTCTCACTTGCTCCGACGAGAGTAAAAACAAATGTTTATACAAAAGTCGTTGTACACATGACGTTATCAGCTTATAAAGCCTCAGCGATATTATGAGTGTGATCCCCCAGCCCGGGTAGCAGCATTCGCCGGCCACTCAGGGATGTCTGGCCGGCGACGAGCCTACCTACTACAAGATGGAACTTCGGGCTTATTCATCGATTATTTTTTTCTCATAAGGCGCTAACGGAAGCTTTCCTTTACCCTCTACTGCTATATATATATATATATATATATATATATATATATATATATATATATATATATATATATATTGTTGCCTATTGTACCTAATTATGATAATCGATGGCATGTATTGTGGTGTACTCATACGAGTAGTAATTCCAGCGACAGTTGGCCTTGTTGCACGGAACTTAGCTAAGACACTTTGTATCGCGTCCGGCAAGCGGTCGATGTAGGTTACTTTATATAAATGCGCAGCTATGGGGTGATCAACCTATCCTACCGTTGCGTCACTAGTAGTGACGCTTCGAAATTGTTTATGCTCGCATTATGTGTATTTTTGTTTATTTTTTATTACAAACAGCGTAGTTTTGGGTTCTCTCCTTTATTTTGCTTTCTAGTCCAACAGTGCTCTCTGCAGCTTTATCTATGTGCCCACTGTACCCGTAACGATGTCCCGCTATTGATAAATCAGCGCCCCTATAGAGCAGAAATGACTGGGGGATATGCGGCTGATGGGGTATCTATGATCTTGACAATATTTTCAATGGACATTTCTATGCGGAACCAATGGCATTCTTAGAGAGTTAACTGGTTGTAATACAGGACATTTGGATGGGATTTCGAACGCATGGTTGAGATCACAGCTCTAAAAAGTAATGCGTGTTTGACTCTTAAACCGATCATGTTACCTTTTAAATAGTTGGGCAAACGAATTGTAATTGCCAAATTTTAAGTTCACTACTAAATATGATACGTTATAGATTAGAATTCTGTATTCTGCATATTGGGGAATGTCTCCACGTGTGTCTCTACTGCATCTGGTAAAGTGAATGTATTTTCAAGCAGATGATTCTGCAGATATCCCTATTGGCCTGGGGCGCACCAGAGTCTTTCAAGTTTCATATTCTCGTATAAGACCCATTTTTTCTCACAGGTAACAATTTGATCCGGAGACAGAGACTTGTTGTGTCTGGAAAGCCCAAAAAAGCAAGCTCGACGCTCCATTTTGTTGCAGTCGCTCAAATCGTGAGGTTTCCATTGGTTCAACGTTTACACAAAACCATGGGCGAGAAAGCGAATAACGATGGTTGTATGACACATCCAGAAGTCCAGGTTAACTTACACGTAGTCACTCAGAAATTGTGTCCCACTGTTTCGCCCAAGCAGTCTGCCTCGAGCGTAAAAGGCCTTCCAGAACAGGGTTTATCCAGAAAACTTAAGTTGCTGAAATGGAATTTAGCAAACCAATGCACCATAAAGTATTTGAAATGTTGCTCTTGCCGGACACGCTTCAAATATTTCGATTAATTGACTAGTAAGGCCTTTTTAAACTTATATAAAATAGCCGCTCGCAACTGGAATTTTTCGCTATCCTTTTAGACAGAATTCGTACAACAAATGAGGAAAAATCGACTGCGCAAATAATTCTTGATAACTTTGTCTTCCCGCGCCGTTGTCCACAGTTGCTTCGCAGTAAAGGATTAACGTATGCACTATGTTGTGTTGTATATAGAATACTGACCATATTTCCTCTCAAATGAAACAACTCTATACAAGAGGACTTCATCGTTTTGCTTTGAATACGCAAACACAGGTACGTTCGACATTGTACATGTGTCTTAAGTGTATAACGTCCAAGTGAATAACTAATAGGCAATACCAAGCAGGCTTTAACATAATTATGTCGACTACTATTGCGCAGGACGCCAGATATCAATCAGAGCTTCTCCACAACGGTAATTGGCAGTACTATGATGTGTGCCACCTCGCTGCGAGAGAGTATGCCACCTTTCGTGTAATTCATCTTCTCATTTATTGACCAAAAAGATAAATTACACGTTATATGATTAAAAACAATGGTTAATTAGTTACTTTCCCTTGCCAACCGTCGTAGGCTATCGAAGCTTTGGCACCCCTCGAAATGATATCGGGGGCAATGCTGAAGGCAATGTCTACATATACAGGTTGCTTGCGGCTCATGAAAGTCTCTTCGGGAACAAAGCTGGTTATGGAGGCCATGCACAGCGTATCGAGTGATGACATGTCGAAGGTCCTGCAGGGGTTCCTTCCAAGCAGAGGTTGTCATGGCTCGAGTTCGGTAGAAATCCGTGGAGATGTCGCGCATCTTCTCTGCGAAGGTAGTCCTGAACGATTGAAGAGCAGGTGTGGGCCGGAGCTGGAAGCGTGGCACGAGGTCCTCAAGGTATGGTCCTGTTCCGGCCAACGCGTACACCAGTCGGTTCTGGGCGTTCCGCGGTAAGCCCAAGACTCTCTTCAAGAACGTTGCTTTGACCTTGTTCAGTTGGTCCAGCTGATGTGCCGACAGGTGCTCCCAGATGACATCGATTCCGTAGGAGGCAACCAAAGATACCTTGAGGTGGAAGAGTTGAAGGGCCCGTCGTCGCTTTGTCACAACATAAAGGCCTCTTCGTATGTTTTGCAGTTTATCGCGTGGCGACTGCATGTAGCCTAAGAAGTGGTCTGGAAAGCTGGCCCAATAGGTGTCTCGGATCTTGGGTGTTGCCGAATTGGCTTTCAGCGCGAACAGGAATGATGGAGCACCAACAAGACCACGTTCTTCCTGATGAGAGAACACGCTCGACAGATCAGGAGCAGGATTCTGACCTGTTATTGAATGGGAACAACTAGTGAACTGAGCTAGAGAGTAATTTCTAATTGCCGGCTCCGGTTCAAACAGCGCCACAGATTAAGGTGGCGATGCTGACCAGTCATGGACGTTTTCAGCCTATCCAGCACAGTTTGTCACGTGTGCGGTTGGCTAAATGCAACAGCCTCTCATTGTAGCGGTTACCAAAGGAGATTAGCGTTGCACATACTCTGAATTAAAAAGCGGCGTATCGTGCAAAATTTGCCTCCGGATCAGTGAAATTAACTGCTTGCTAAAATTGCTCTCAAGATAATTGTTTTCTATACAAACATTGAGAGATAATTGAGAATAGAATCTTGGTGGGCAGTCAGCTAAATGGAGTACCACATTTCCTCTATTTGAGACGTTCAATATGTATTTTTGCCCTATAAAAAAATACGCGTGTCGGAATCGCTGCTTTAACTCCAAGCTTGCTGATTAGTTTCGTATTATGAGTGAAGTTTGCCTCAATTATAGCTTATATATTTTCTTCATTGTCATACACATATGCGAATTTGTTATTTAAGGCTTACTTACTTGTATAGCAAGTGCTTTTATTTATACAATCTTATATCGATGTTGTTTTTTATAGTCAATATTTACAGTACAATACAAAATCATCTTTATTTATCCAGAACGAATAGATACACATTAATGTCCCAGACCCCCCAAATAAAGTTTTATTAAGTTATTCAGTCTTTGCAATTTCTTAAGAGTGCACATCAACTCTTTTTCTGAGACCATTATCATGAAGGTCGAACAAATGAAAATACAGACTTATTTTACAATAATTATGGTATTGTCGCAAACCCGTCTGCGTATGAAGCACCTCTAACTCCGAGCCACTCTAGTCAGAAATACACTTTATTTTTTTAAATATTTAGCATCCTTCTTTAAGTAGAGCCGCAAAATGGAACTGCAATAGCAAGATACGACTTCTAAAAGTTGATAAAGGGTGCGCACGCCAGATTTGCCAAAAAAATTGAGAAGGTGTATCTATTAGTTTTGCATGTACGGCAGATGAGCTAAAGTGGTGAATTAGTTAGTGCAACATAAGCTCTATCAGCATCAACGCGCGCAGATCGGCCAAAAATAATACTGCTTTTTAAAAACGTTACAAAATGTATGTATATATATACATATACATATTTATATATATATATATATATATACATATACATGTTTAAGTTTTTCAAAAGCAGTATCATTTTTGGCCGATATAATATATGTGTATATAAATATCATAACTTTAACCTGCATCAATGTCTGCCTCCATTTTTTTGTTGTAGAGGAGTGACTGGAAAATGCGGTTGCACACGTAGACACCATTGCAGGAAACTGAATGCAAGCGCGAGGCTCCAACCCAATAAAAAACAGCCTTCTTCTCTTTTTTTCAATAGGGAAACAATTTCACGATACTAGCAGACCTAGGGCCTGGAAGATGTTCTCAGTTTCCTCGTTGCAAGTTCCTTCGCGGTAAGGAATACTGTAAAACGGTTATCATCGCTGTTTATATTGATTTAAATGATATAATTTCTATTGTAGTCGGAGTATTTTTTTGTTTTAATATTGTTTGGTTCTACTGTCCCTTGACAGCGCAACGATCATGAAGATCACCACGACTCCAAAAGTTCGTCCCAAGGAATTGCCCTGGCGTGGACGAAAGCCGCTACCGGGTACCGATAGTACGGTAGCCTGTAATGGTGCGAAAAACGGCGAGCCTCCATGTTTTCCTGAGAAACTGGCTGCTTTTCTGTTTGTTTTCCTAGCTGTTTTCCTTTGTGCTTTACCTGTACAGAACTACTGATTCGGCAGGAGAAGTCTCAGGCGCAACTCGCGCAGTTAATGTTGAGCATCAGTTCGGTCAAGGTTGTTGATGATCTTGAGGGCTTTGCCGGTTGACCTGTATTACGGGGGAGCGCTTTCAAGCCCTCACTCTGGATGCAGACTAAAAGTGCACCGCCTTTAATAGCGGTGCCACTTCTTGCCCCTTCTAAACGATATGGAGAAGCGAGAGCATTCATGACACAATGCCCCAGAGGGCTTCGTTTGTGTGCGCATTACGCTGGTCGGCAGTCCTCGCTTGGAGCGCGTCGGTGTAGGTCAGCATGTCAATCAGACATGATTGCAAAGCGTTAAGCATTTCTTTTGTCAGAAGAAGAACCTGAAGAGATTCATTTCAAAGTGTATCCACGGGATTCAAACAACTTTTGCAACTTGCAACGTGCATTTCAGGCCCCGTCACGAATTGCCCATTGTCCCCTCTCTTACCTTAATTTGTAACAGCGTACGGGCTTGTTTTATGCATTGAAATTGCACCCGCAAAAGTTTCTTCTTTTATAGAATATTTCCTAGAGTCAGGAAATGCTTGACGCCGTTATGCTCTTTTTTAAGAGCGTGGTTCTCTTTTACAAAATGTTATTCACCGAAATAATATTCTCTGACAAGGCAAGGCGTGGCCAGTATCGCACGTATTCACTGAAACCGTGTGCAGGCCATCGCGCGGAGTGTAAGACCACCTTGATAAGATTACTTATTAAGAGATGGATTTATCATTGGAGCTTTTGATATAGCCCTGGAGTCACAGTCGCGAACAAATCAGGTTGCAGAGAAGCAATAGTATAGGGTTTCTGTCATGGTTCCTCAGGGTTCGATTCTGGGACCCGTCCATTGTAACCTGGCTTTCGACTGTAAACTGGACTTTAAAACAGCTATTTGAAAGAGCCGAGCTGTTGGCCTACGCGTACTTGGCCCTAGTGGTCCCGGCGCGGACCAAAGGGTCCTACAGGAGATAGCTAATAAAGCGTTAACCATGCTGACGGAGTGAATAGACGGCAATCATTTAACGCTTGCCCGCACAAGACCGAGGCACTGTCTCTAACTGACTGGAAGCGACAGGGAGTTCGCCTTTATACTGGCAAACCTCCTGATAGAATAGATCTGCGCGGCGCCCGTTT